>JAHCHA010011612.1:0-54349 GCA_027742795.1 Vigna hirtella | reverse complement strand
CGTTAATTATCTAAGTAGAAGAAAGAGAAAAATAATTAACGCCGTTTGTACGGATTTAACGGAAGGGATTTCATTGATGCAAATTTTATTAAGTGAGGACGTAATTGACGCATTTTTTAAAGGATGGACTAATTTGACATTTTCGAACGGAACTGAGGACAAAATAGGGTATTAAGCCTATTTATAATCTTTTTATGATCCCACGTTTAAAATTAAATTATCCTATAGAAGTAAAAAATAAATTTCCTCTAATTGGTCTAAATTGAGTTAGATTTAAACTTCTTACCTTAGTATTTTCATGAATAAAAAAATCAGAAATTATCAATATATTACTTTGGTTAAACCCCTTTAGTTGTCCCTATTTATGTAGGTTTTTTCAAGTTTGATTTCTGTTTTTTTTAAATTCTCAATTGAGTCCTAAATAGTGTTAATTTGAATTAATTGAATCTCTGCCGTTAATTTGGCTTAACTTAAGTTTTTGCTAAGGTTGGAGGTTTATGTGTCAATTTTTTTAAACGTGGCATGTTGAGAGGAATGTGCTTGTGCCTCTGTCAGCACCATGGGCAACCCTAGGCCGCGGTCAGCCACCTCGCCATCACCCAACACCAGCGTCACCGCCGCAAGATCACCTTGCACCGTCGTCGCGCAATCAATTTACAACATTCCAGCAACCATCTTCATCTTCTCCAACAGAACCCTCGAACGCGAATCGCAACGTCGTCCCGAGTTTGATTTCTCCGTCAGTCCGTGAACATCTTCATCAACCTCCCTCACCGTCATTCAAACACCATCCAACACTGCAAGTCGTTGCGACTGCCGCCACCCAAAGCTTCCTTTTCGCGCCGCAACAGCGTCGTTTAAACCACTACCGCAGGGGCAGGACGTCAACTATGGAAGCATCTTCATTCTCGCATTCATCATCAAACCTAGAGAGCCAGAAATCGCAAAGATGCAGAAACTTCTCCATTGCAGAAGCATCAAATCGCGAATCGCATCAGCCACAATTCTCCCTCCTCCTGCGCGAGCCATCACTGTCTTCCTCAACCTGCAAAGGAAAACCCAATCACAGAAAAACCCTAATGAAGATTGGGCGAAATCGGACCAGCAGCCACAATCATCTTCATCACACTGCACCTCATAACCATCAAACGAAAATCCAAATCGCAATATCTCATTTTTCCATCAATGTCCACCTTTGTGCACTGCAAGAAAGAAGAACAACATCACCTAGTCTCACATAAGGCTCACAAGACTCTCACAAGCACATTCCTCTCAGATTTTTTAATTACCAAATTTCACGTACTCAACTCTCAGCATGCCATGTTTAAAAAGATTGACACGTCAACCTTCAACCTGAGCAAAAACTTAACCCCGTTAAACCAAATTAATGGCAGGAATTCAATTGATTCAAATTAACACTATTTAGAACTCAATTGAAAAGTTTAAAAAAACAGGAATCAAACTAAAAAAAACCTACGTAAATAGAAACAACTAAAGGAGTTTAACCTATTACTTTCATCAATATTCTCCTCAACATTTATACCGTTTTAGGTAATGATACATGAAGAAACCGTCACGTAAGAATAATAAGAATGTATACTGTCCGGATAAACAAGGAAAAATAGCAAACTACGGAATATATTTGCTCCAGAATGAAATATTTAAATGCTAAAAATGAAAGGACAAATAATGCTGATTTACGGAACTAAAAATAGCATTAGAAACAACTTCACAACTATAAGAACATTACATAAAATGCTATGAACTGAAATTATTTATGAAGACACCCATCCGTAATCCATTTAAGCAAATTACTTGGGCCAACATTTGAAAGCCAGTACAACATAAATGTGAATTTATACTATGACTACGATTTTTAATACGAATAACAGAATGAAGAAAAAGGGTAGGCCTGCAGAAACATAGGCAAGTTTGGTAGTGTGCACTAAATATGCCAAGACATACCCAGCGTGTGATTACTCTTTGCTGTGACCAAATTTTTTTTTGGCCTCAGTAACAAGTGCAACAACTGCAATTCTGTACATTATAGTATTTGCGTGAAACTATTTGGGGGCCAAAGTGATCGGACTGATAGAGAAAGCAATACAACGAGCTGCTTTTGCCAGCATAAACCGCTCCTTTTCATTCAAAGGCCTCTCAATCACCTTGACAACGTTAGCATCCTAGAACATCAAAGATCAGGCAGTGATTAAAAGATTAATTTTTGTTGTAAGAAATACATGACATACGAATTCTACCTAAGCTTTTACTTAACACACAAATGCAGCAACCGTGAAGAAATATAGGAAATGCAGACTGCTCTCACAATCAAGTATTAGAAGTAATAAGCAAAATCAGAAATCAAATTTTAATCCAAGATAATTTCTTTAGATCAGCTAAGCTGCAGTTTCCAGTGCCTAAATAATTGCACAAGAAAAATTGTACTATAGGAAGCGTATCATATCATATAGTGTAGATAAATCAAAATGCAAAATACAAACATTAATTGGAAACATACTTTCAGCTGGTGCTGAATAGAAGGCCGAACATTGGCAGTTTCACCGATCACAATTATATTGTTAACGTTTCCCCTGTCATCCCTTTCTGCTGGTGAAGCAGTTGAATGCTTCCATTGCCCATTTACAATGAACTTGTAGTAATACCTGATAGAAACGAATCATGACACATTCAAGTGCAACAAAATCATTAAATCGTCAAAAATCTAGGAAACATCGTTAAATTGTCTGGAATTGTTTTGGGTGAATGGTGAAGAAGCAGGGGGTAGTGGGAACAGTTTTATGCTTGTGATAAAAAAAATCATATAACAAAAAAAGTAAACAAATGGCATTGGTTAGACTATTAAAAAATTACTCGCGAGGAGTCTTAGCCAATTTGGTCATCAAGTTGAGAAAGAAAAGAAAAAGGATATACTTAATCTACAGAAAAAAAAAGGAAAAAATTATTTTGACTCCACGTTTTAAAAATACGTTCATTTAACAACTGTGATAAATGATAAAATATTAAATTAAATGTTAAACTAAAATAAAAATTAAATTGTTGAATAAAATATTATTATAAAGAGTTGTTAAAGGTTTGTGAAAGTATCACCGCTCAAGAAAAAAATAGAAAAATTAGCACATACTTTCCTTGTGGAAGTTTAACTTCTACTTCATGCCTTGATCCACCTTGGAACTTTGCCTTTAGTGGTTCTTTCCAATTTCCGGTAAAGTCTCCAACCAAAGTTACATCGTCACCCTGAAACATTAAAACCAAAAGGACAATTTAACGTTGAAACTATGATAATTCTGAATAACAATGGTGATGATTTAATATCTCGAACCTGTTTAAGAATCAACAGATAAATTAGCCCGAGAGCCACATTGAAAGCTATATTACAAGTTTATGCCCTCATGGGATGAACATTCCACTTAAATACAGGAATATAGAACAGAAAGGATTAAAATTAACTACCAATGATCAATTTTACTAGTATAACAAAAAACCTTCTAACCCAAGAATCAAAAAGATAAATTAAGCTACAAAAAAGCAATGGAAATATAACTTCATACCTCATGACCATTCCACACAAATGTGACAGCATGTGTAGGAGGTCCATCATGTTTGGCATTTTCAACCATGGCTATAAGATCCCAAGTAGCCCATGCAATTGCCGGCCTGCATTACATCTCGATGAAATGCTTTTTCTAAGTGAGAAATTATGTCAAACCAAATTTCTATTTCAAACTAAAAAGCATAACAGTTTACCTAGCATTTCCTACAGCATACTCAATTTGCTAAAAAACTACTACCATCACTAAAAATTCACAATCTTTAATATCACAAATAACCCATAAGCCTTTGGCAAGCAAACAGAATAGATCAGAACAATTTAACTGATTTCATTCTCCTAAAAGGTGAAAGCAAAATGTACCACTTTTTGTTAGGCACCTAGAACTAGTGATGAAAGAACAAGACAGAAAAGAACAAAAGATAAACCCACAATTGCACATATTCACTATTAGCTGTAAAAGAACAATGTTTACAAAGGAAAAACTTCACTTCCCACACGATATTCCCTGTCACCAAAATCAGACTTTCAAAAAACTAAAAAGAGCCCTAACACCTCCCAAAGGGAAACTGTTTATAGACTTTATGAGAAAGTCGCATAACCCCCTTTTATTTCTAAATTCTCTTCTATAATACACATTCCTCTCTCAGTATATTTCCATTTTTCCCTTTGTTAGATGTTAAGATGTGTGTTTCTGTTATTTGGGCTCGGGCTCAGCCTATTCTGTATTAAGGGCATTTGCCCATATCTTACAATATAAATAAATTACCCTATGTGTATGCTAAACACACAAGGGATATTTTCTCCCAATCTTCTCTATTTCTCACATGGTATCTAGAGCACAGGAATAGTTCCCGCCAACTCCACGGTCTCCGGTATCCATCACCGCTGTTGTCGCTGCAGTCGCCGCCGCCACCGCCGCCACTGCCGCCGTCACCGGAGTTCCAGAATCGACTGACGACCACACCACGGAATCGTCTCGGCCGGGTGACCACCGTGGTCCAAAGATCGAGGCGAACGAACCACCCACGCGCCTCCACGCGCCACCGCAACAATCACCGCTGCCGCCGCTTCCCGCCGTGCGTGCCGACACGTCGCCAGAGAGTTCCGCCGCCGATCAGAACCGCTGTGATCGCCTCCTCGCCCTCTTTCTGGATCTGTGGTCGTTGCGTCAATCGGAGCACTTTGGATTTTTAGGGTTTCTCCCTCTCCACGGCGTCTTCCTCGTCTACAAACACCTCTGTTGGTGGCTCATCTTCTGATCCCTCAATATACACCAATTATGTGAATGTACACTTGTCCATTGACAAGTTAGATGGCACAAATTATGCAACATGGGCATCCGACATCAAACTTACTTTGGTTGAAGAGTCAGGGGTACTTAAATCACCTTACTCAAAATGTGACTACTCCTAACATAGATGACACTTCCCGCTGGATGAAAATTGATGCTCAGTTATGCATTGTTATAAAGTCCACCATTCACTCCTCACTGAAACAAATGTTTCGATCATATAAAACATGTTCAGAAGTATGGGCACAAGCGAAGTTGTTATACACAAATGATACTCAGCGTCTTTATGGTGTTTGTCAGGACCTATTAACTGTTATTGGTCCACGCAATCTTGGTCCCATAGCAGAATATTTGGGTAAAATTCATGCCCTTCTTCATGATTTTAATGATATATTACCTCCTGCTTCCACTCCTGCTAAAGAATTGGAACAACAATCAAAGTTCTTCATGTTGTTGGCATTATACGGACTCTCTGATGATGTCTCTCATGTCCGTGATCAGATTTTGGTTCTCCTGTCATACCCAACTTTACTTCTACTTGTTCTGCTCTTTTGCGTATACCAAGCAAACCCGTCACTGAGACATCTCCTCATATTGATGATTCCTCTGTTATAGCTGCCCAACGTGATGATCAAATTCGGTCTCGCAAGCCAAGTAAAGGACGTCCAAAATGTGACCACTGTGGCAAGTTAGGCCACAAAATTGATAGATGTTATGTGCTTCATGGACGTCCTCCTCGACCTGTAGCAATGGCTAATTCTGATCCACCTCCCTGATCACCGTCTGCAGACCATCCTACTTCATCTAATAGCGTAGAACAACCTGCAATCTTTAACGAATTTCTCAAATGGTATGAGGATCGTCAGCACTCTAGTTCCACTACATCTGCATCTGTTACACATACAGGTACACCTTTTGTTGGTCTGACTCACTCCCTCGGACTTTGGGTCCTTGACTCAGGCGCCACCGATCATATCACTGGTAACAAGTCCTTGTTTTCTTCCTTGTCGTGTCCGGATAATTTACCCTCGGTAACAATGGCTGATGGGTCTAGAGTTTCATCTCATGGTGTTGGTACTGTTAATATTTTTCCATCCATATCCATTGATCATGTACTTTATGTCCCTGGGTCTCCCTTCAATTTATTGTCCATTAGTCGTCTAACTCGTACTCTTAATTGTGTTATTTCATTTACTAAAGATTCTGTTTGGTTGCAGGACCGGAATTCGAAACACATGATTGGCACCGGATGTGAGTCTCATGGCCTTTATCATCTCCGCCCTTCTCCACATGTTGGCGTAATCATGGAGTCACCATCCCTTCTTCATGCTCAGTTAGGTCATCCTAGTCTTGCCAAACTACAACAACTTGTCCCGAGGTTGTCAA
The DNA here is from genome assembly GCA_027742795.1 of Vigna hirtella. Lineage (NCBI taxonomy): Eukaryota > Viridiplantae > Streptophyta > Magnoliopsida > Fabales > Fabaceae > Vigna > Vigna hirtella. Next base: position 48,101 of record JAHCHA010011612.1, on the reverse strand, counting down.
AATTATCAAGTTTGTCGTGTGAGTCTTGTCAGTTAGGGAAGCATACTCGTAGTTCCTTTCCTAGTAGTGTCTCACAACGGGCGTCGTCCCCCTTTTCATTGGTTCATTCTGACATTTGGGGACCTAGTCGTGTTAAGTCCACTTTAGGTTTTCAGTATTTTGTTACCTTTATTGATGACTATTCCAGATATACTTGGTTGTTTTTAATGAAGAATTGTTTTGAGTTGTTTTCTATTTTCCAATCTTTTTTTAATGAAATAAAAACACAGTTTGGGGTTTCTATTCGAAATTTACGCAGTGATAATGGCCGTGAATACCTTTCTCAATCATTTAAACATTTTATGGCTTCTCATGGCATTCTTCACCAAACCTCATGTGCTTGTACCCCTCAACAAAATGGGGTGGCTGAGCGCAAGAATAGACACCTTATTGAAACAACTCGTACCCTTCTCATTCATGGTCAAGTACCCTCACGTTTTTGGGGTGATGTTGTTCTCACGGCATGTTATCTTATCAACCGCATGTCATCTTCCGTCCTAGATAACAAAATCCCTCATTCTATCTTATTTCCTCAAGACCCTCTACATCCATTACCTCTTAGAGTTTTTGGGTCTACATGTTTTGTTCATGATTTTAGTCCTGGTCTTCATAAGTTATCTCCTAGGTCTCACAAATGTGTCTTCTTAGGATTTCCACGGTCACAAAAGGACTATAAGTGTTTTTCCCTTTCCTTTAATCGTCATTTTATCTCTGCTGATGTCACTTTTGATGAATCTTCTTTTTACTTTTCACATCTATCTTCTAGTTTTGTACCTCTCCCTGTTACTGTTGATATTCCTCTTATCTGTGATCCTTCTGGTGATGCTCCACCCATTTTGTCTCCTCCTTCTTTAGACTCTCATTCACCACAGGATCGTCCTTCACCACCACCCCTTCAGGTTTATAGTCGCCGCAATTGTCTCCCTCATGACTCACTTCCAGTGCCGCCTCGTGTGTCTCCTCCGGCTCCAGCAAATGATCTGACTTGCCTATTGCTCTCCGTAAAGGTATACGCTCTACCCGTAACCCTTCCCCCCATTATACTGTTCTTAGTTACCATAGATTATCTCCATCTTTTTACACTTGTCTCTCATCCATTTCTTCTGTGTCAATTCCTAAATCTGTGGGTGATGCCTTAACTCATCCTGGCTGGCGTCAAGCTATGCTGGATGAATTAAGTGCTTTACAGAAAAGTGGAACTTGGGAGCTTGTCCAATTACCATCTGGAAAGTCTGTTGTTGGTTGCAGGTGGGTGTATGCTATCAAGGTTGGCCCTGATGGCACAATTGATCGTCTGAAAGCTCGACTGGTTGCCAAAGGCTACACACAGATTTTTGGTTTGGATTATGGTGATACTTTTTCTCCAGTGGCAAAAATGACCTTTGTTCGCCTATTCATTGCCATGGCCGCTCTTCGAAAATGGCCTCTTTACCAACTTGATGTCAAAAATGCTTTCCTAAATGGTGATTTGCATGAAGAAATTTATATGGAGCAACCGCCTGGCTTTGTTGCTCAGGGGGAGTCATCTGGATTGGTATGTAGTCTTCGCAAATCCTTATATGGCCTAAAACAGTCTCCTCGGGACTGGTTTGGTAAATTCAGTTGTGTTGTTCAACAATTTGGTATGTCTCGCAGTGAAGCAGATCATTCAGTGTTCTATCGCCACTCAAGTGCTGGATGTATCTACTTAATAGTGTATGTCGATGATATTATTCTCACAGGAAGCAACTATCTTGGCATCTCTCAGATGAAACAACACCTTTGTCATCATTTTCAAACCAAAGATCTTGGCAAACTCTGGTACTTTTTGGGTATTGAAGTAGCACAATCCAATTATGGTATTGTCATATCTAAGAGGAAACAGCAGAGGAAACAGGATTAATGAACTATAAATCTGTTGAGACACCTATGGACCCTAACATCAAACTCCTACCAAATCAGGGGGAGCCTTTCTCAGATCCTGAACGGTACAGAAGATTAGTTGGTAAATTAAACTATCTTATTGTTAAGCGTCCTGACATTTCCTTCGCAGTTAGTGTGGTGAGTCAATTTCTAAACTCTCCATGTGAAGACCATTAATACTGAAGTATATTAAAGGATCACCTGGAAAAGGTTTGCTATATGGCCCTAACAACGATACAAAAATCGTTTGCTATTCAGATGCTGATTGGGCTGGTTCCCCTTCTGATAGGAGGTCTACTTCTGGATATTGTGTCTCTTAGGTGGCAACCTGATATCTTGGAAAAGTAAGAAGCAAAGTGTTGTGGCAAGGTCCAGTGCAGAAGCAGAATATAGAGCTATGGCATCAGCTACTTGAGAGCTTGTGTGGCTTAAACAATTGCTTAGTGAATTGAAATTTGGAGATGTCACTTACATGACACTTATATGTGATAATCAAGCTGCTTTCCATATTAGCTTTAACCCTGTCTTCCATGAGAGAACCAAGCACATTGAAGTTGATTGTCACTTCATTCGAGAAAAAATCATATTCGGAGATATCAAGACTGAGTTCGTTAACTCAAGCAACCAGTTGGCAGACATATTCATTAAGTCCTTACGAGGACCTAGAATTGATTATCTTTGAAACAAGCTTGGAACATATGATTTATATGCTCTAGCTTGAGGGGGAGTGTTAGATGTTAAGATGTGTGTTTCTGTTATTTGGGCTCAGCCTATTCTGTATTAAGGGCATTGGCCCATATCTTACAATATAAATAAATTACCCTATGTGTATGCTAAACACACAAGGGATATTTTCTCCCAATCTTCTTTATTTCTCACACCCTTCATAACAATACCCACCGCTGCCTGAACAACATTTTCCTCAAGGTTGAATTCTAAAAACTGAACTTGAATGGCAGAAGTGTTTTCCATATGACCACTTCGGAGCTGCCCTCTTGCTATTAAACTAACCCTTGTTGAGGTGACTTTTGTGCTTCCGCTTCGATTGTTGTCTCCCCTGTACACATCTTCTAACATTGATTGTTGAGCAAGTTGAATCTCATCATCAACTTGGTGGGCTGTCCATGCCATGTGTTACCCTCCCTTTAGAGAGTTTTTCTTCCTAGTTAGTGGCTACATGTCACTCTAGGAATGGGAAAGATTCTACATAGGTAGTGGCCACATGTCCCCTATCATTGGAGAGGAATTTTGCAACTTGTCCTTCTCCTAATGGAGAGGATTTCTCCTTGCTCTCCAAACTAACCAAGGTGACTCTTTTAGGTCTAAGTTTTTGCCCATTTGGAGACACCTTAGCCTATAAATAGAGGTGTCTCCCCCTCATGTAATGCTGCCAAATTGTTATGCTACCAAATTTGAGCCATACTACTCTAATAGGTCACTCTAGGCTAAAGCAACCCAAGTGGCCTCCTCTAGCCACCTTCCTCCAAGAGTTGGCCTAACCTCTCTTACAGCATCACAAATACCACCTCCATCACCATAAAACAACCCATGACCAAGAGCCTTAGTCTCTTTTCCACCATATTTCCACAACCACCCCAACCTTCAACCATCACCATGACTTTCATTCTAGTTTTGGCCCAACCTAGCTAGGAGATTGCCACCAAAAGGTCTCCAATCGGACATCACTCTTGCATAGCTTTTTCGATATCATGAGTGATCTCCCTTATCAAATCCTTAGGACTGTGAATCTGATTCTGAACATTTGGTTAATAATTTGAATTCTTGTATGTAGTCTTCAACCTTTTCATGTTTGTGTACAACTGGTAATTTTTCATAAACATTGTTGTGTTCTTTGCCTCTAAAGATGGGTTCTTGTTCTTCTGACGCCAAAACTTATACCAATGGTGAGCATTGCCTTTCATACTGATAAGAGCCAATTGTAGTTTTTCCTCTTGATTGACACTCTACACTTCAAAATACTTATCTTCTCAAACTATCCATCCCAGAGCATCCCAGAGGATCTTTACCTTCGAAAGTGGGTAGTTCCACCCTCTTTGTCCAAGGTCTCAATGTTTCCGCAGCCTCTTCATTCTATCTGTTCCCCTGTAGAAATCTTTCCTCCCTCCTATCATCTCCATTGACCGAGTTTTCTCCTTCTTCAAACTTTTTCTCTCCTTTCTTGCCTTTCTTGACTTCTGGAAGAATCTCTTTCGTTTTTTACAAACTGTCTTTAACAATGGGCATATCCATTTTTAATTCTGCTAACATTCTTTCTTGTTCACTGGCCCATTTCTCCAAAGTGCTTATCCAACTCTCCAAGATGATGATCCCTTGATTTGGTCCAGTAGGTCGGACCAAATTGTTAGGCACCTAGAAAGAGTGATGAAAGAACAAGATAGAAAAGAACCAAAGATAAACCCACTAAGTGTACTTTTTCACTATTAGTTATACTTATTCACTATTAGCTGTAAAAGAACAATATTTACAAAGGAACAACTTCGTTTCCCACAGGGTAGTCCCTGTCACCAAAGACTTTCAAAACTAAAAGAAAGACCCCTCACACCTCCAAAAGGAAACTATTTCTAAACTTTCTGAGAAAATCTCTCCCCCAAAACAATTAACTGCATAAACCTTTTTTATTTCTAAATTCCCTTCTATAATACACATTCCTCTCTCTCTCAATATTTCCCTTCCCAACACTTCTGTAGAATTATGTTGTCTTTTTCTCTTCTAAAGAACAAAAAGCAAACAAGTGCCGTATGTCATGTTCCATCCCATTTTAAAACTGCCTTGTTATCTTTTTCCAGTCGACACAAATAGTGGCCAGTGAAAGAAACCAAAAATGAATATCTAAAATAGACCGTTATGAAAACATAAAGATATTATGAGATATCTCCGGAAGAAATTCACCAATATTAGAAAAGTACATACAAATCATAGAAAATAGTGGATTACATATAAGCTTCCCAAGGAACTCAGCTGAAAGCTAATAATTAATTTAAAGGCTTAAATGCTTATTTCGTCCCATGTTAAGAGGTGAATTTCTGTTTAGTACCCGGTTTTAAAAATGAAGACATTGAGTCCCTATGTTATGAAAATTGTATGAATAAATTGACAGTAACGATGTTAATTTCGCACTGACGTGGCTGCACATTTTTTTTCATTCCTCTACGCACGGCATTGACAAGAATCTGAAAGTCCCACGTGGTCCTCTGCAACAAGTGAAGAACAGAGGGAGAGAGAGAGAATCCCTTCCCCGTGAGAAAGGCTTGGAGGCATCCAAAGATGGCACATAAAACTGTAACATGTTTTTGACACTTAGCTTGGCTAGTTGCTACTATGGATTTCTGTCTCAATCAACAATGGAGTTTCCTTTCCAGCATGTAAACTTAACCACACTCACGCCAATGCATCACCATCTCTTTCATTGCTTCATCACGTTGCCATGCAGAAAGAAGAACGTTTATATAGGAGCATACAAAAGCTTCGTTCAATCACTAACTTTCATGCGGTGATTAATTACTCATTTCCCTTTTCTTCCTTTTAATTATCTGATGTTATTCATCATCCCTTTTAGTCAAAACTTCTCCACTTTTAATAATATTCTTATTTGAATAGAACCATAAAACTTTGTATATATCAGTCCTTCATTCTACTTGCTTTCTTGTTTCTTGCTGCTTTTTTTTTCCTTGATCGAGATTTATGTTGAAATATGGTGGATTGTTTTCCTGCTGATGGTCCCAACTAATGTCTGTATACGTATTCAATTTTTATAATTTATGAGAAAGAATTAATAACATTTGATTGTATGTTATTTAAAGATTAACGACAACTTTAATAGTCTATAACCACCAACTAATTTTTCTAACTGGAATGAGGCTGACGATGAGGATTTTTATTTTCAGTTTAATGCATTTTTTTATAGCAGGGAAGTAGTTCTTGAATGAGGAAAATATGATTTCCCTATGAGTTATTTTTTTCAGTTCTTGAATGAGGAAAATATTATTTTCAGTTCTTGAATTTTTTTATAGTATCCTAGTTCAGTGGTTGTTCCAAAAAGATTTCTGCAAATGAGGAAAATATGATTTCCCCATGAGTTATTTTTTTCCCTGGAAGAGAGAAAAAGTTGAATAGTACAGAGAAAAAGCTGGACAGCAGAGGAGAGAAGAAAAAAAATACGCCACATCATCATGAAATTAACGCTGTTACTGTCAACTTAACGGACAGGATCTTATTCATACAATTTTCATAACATAGGGACCCAATGTCTTCATTTTTAAAACCGGGTATAAAAATGAAATTCACCTCTTAACATGGGGGACAAAGTAAGCATTTAAGCCTAATAAGTAAACATTTAAGCCTAATTTAAATTATTCAGTCTCAAACAGAACTCAGATAATCATGTCCCATTCCCCAAAAGAAAAAGGAACTTTGCATAATTACCCTTTGTTCATAGATTGCATATAAAATATAAACGTTTTTACATGAATGCATCGCATGATCTAGAGTCCTCTTTAACAGAATCAAATGAACAGTAAATATATGATGCTAAAAGTGTTTGAAGTTTGTCAAGGTGAACCTGTCAGGTCTGCAATTGTGCATCCCAATTACCCAAGTATATGCTGCATGAAGGGAAACATCCGTCATCCAATGTAGGTAGGCAATCACACATGCAGGAGATCGATCAAATCCAGAAGTGCAAGTAACAAAAACACGAAGATTCTTCCTTAGCAAACGTAGTAGAAGCCCCACACAAAATGGGAGTTTTTTCCTCATATCATAAGAATCTCCCTCCCTACAAACAGAATTAAAGAAAGCTCAAATAAAACCAGAAATCATAGTCTAATAGGAAGCCAAACTAGAGTCATCAGTACTTTGAATGTCTTTTCCCGATGAAACTTAATTTTCTTCAATTGACTTTAGGATCACTATAATAAAAGACAAATAATGCTCGTTATATTCAACTTTTGGTAACTCACTGCATAAAGTAACAATCAAAGGGGAAAACAGGGACAAATGAAGTGAAAAAGAAAATGGAAAATGAAGCTTGTTAGATATATTATGTTTTATGTTAATTAGGAAAACATAGTCCCTATCGCTGTAGGGTGAGCCAATATCAATACTACTACATGTTGATCTTACTCTACTATAGTAACGGTAACTACAGATGAAAACAACTCTTAAAATTGTAATTTTGACAAGCGTGCTTATTTAGAACCATTGATTCCCAGAAAGCCCCTAGCTTCTTAAGAAGCTGATCAACAAATTGGCAACTAGCCACTACTATTATTTTTAGAAATAATACGAAAACTAACTTTGCTAACAGACCCCTAATACTACTTATTACAGTTGTTCCTCCCACCCAAAAGGACTTGTCCTCAAGGCCTTGTAGCACTAGAATAAAAATATGGAAATTGGTGTAGCATAGTGTGTAGTTCCTACCAAAATGCATCTTTGGGGTTGGTATGCTGCCATTGAATGAGCATCTCAATAACCGCTCGAATGCCCTTTTTCTTCATTTTTCTATCTAAAACCGCCAATTGCTACAGCTGCATATCACCACCTTCATTGTGTACTACTAGAAGCACTTGCGATTTGGAATAATTACCATAATGTTTCTTCAGCAATGACACATGAAAAACATCATGTATTCTTGTGCCAACAGGTAGCTCAAGTTTCTAAGCCTCTTGCTAGCTCTCTCCAATGTGCTAAAATGGCCACAAAATCTGGCAGCAAACTTGTGGAATGATGTATTTTCCAAACTGTATTGCTTATAAGGTTGTACCTTCAAAATAAACTAAGTCTCTGTATTGAAACTCCTTGTCTGCCCACATGAGATCAGAAAACCTTTTCATTCTCTCTTGGGCTTTGTATAAATTTTCTTGCAAAAGTTTGGCAATCTGCTTTGTTCTCACTGTATAAGCCACTGCTTTGACTAATGGAACTTTGTGCATTGCAACATTAGGCATTAATGGAGGATTGCCTTATAAAGCTTCAGATGGGGGCATTTTGGTTGCCGTGTGGATTTTAGCATTGTACCATAGCTCTACTGAAGAAAGATGATCTATCCACCTCTTTGGTAAGTCACCAGCTACACATCTTAAATATCCCTCAAAGACTTTCTTCAAAGCTTTAATTTCCCCTCTGTTTGAGGGTGGAAGGCAGTGGACCGAAAGAATTAGACCTTCTGTTGCTTGAACAATTTAGTCTAGAATGCACTCATAAAAAGAGTATGTCTTTCAGCAATTATCTCATATGGCCAACCATGTAATTTAACAACAGTATCGAAAAATACCTGTCCAACTTTAGCTGCTCCAAAAAGGATGAGCTATTAGTGTGACATGAGCATACTTTGTCATGCCATTACACTTAGGAAGAACCACAATAAAATACATTGAAAAGGATTTCCAAGCTCTATCAGGAATAAAAAGTGGCTGAAGTAACCTAGCAAGCATTATACACTCTTGTACCCATTGTTTAACTTCTTTCTACAACCCTTTCCAATAAAACTGATCTTTTATTCTTTTTTAAGTTAGGTTGCCTCCTGAATGTCCACCCATCACCATGTCATGAAAATATTGCAGTATTTTTCTTTTCATGTTCTGATCTTCACCAATTACCACTTTACCTTTTCTTCTTAAAATTAATCCATCAAATGTGTAGTGCTTATATGTTACAAACCCATAAATGAAAAGAGGAAGAAGAGTAATATTCTTTAATATACAGAAAAGAACACACAAAAAAAAAAAAAAAATAGGAGAGCACTCTCTCCTCCAAAGGTTTCCCTTCACAAAGAGCTAAAGCTCAATCTACAAAATTATCCAAAAGTCTCTACGATAGATTTCTTTAGTCAAGAAATCAATATCTCGTGAAACATTGCTCGCACTAACAGGTACAAAGGGAAGGTTTACAGCATAAGAAAAACTGTATAATTTAGTTTATTGCATGACAGACAGTTAACTAGCTGTAAGGTAGTTATTTGTCCCTAGTTAGTTACATCTTCTATAAAGTCAGAATTGACAGTTTTAGCAGTTTCCAACTTTATTTTGTAACTTGAGAGGGAGGGTCTGGTCTCTCTAATAACTAATAACCAGAAAGTTGTATGTTGTGTTGGGTCCTCTGTTTAGAGGAAATGCAATAAAATCTATATAATATTTTACAGTTTAGCCAAGTTCATTCTTATACCTATTCAGAGCCACTTTCCTGGTGCTATGGTGATTGTGTGGCATGGTCAATACGAGAATGGAGGCAAAATTGGATGGTTTGGAGCGCCTAGTGTAAAAACAGGAACATGAAAAACAAAGAAGGTTCCATAGGTTGAAGGAAATGATTATAGGGCTGACAAGATTGGTGGAACGTTTCACATCCTCTGATAAACGATAGTGCTTCTGTTGTTAAGGACAACAATAATGATAATGCAAGTGGATGTTCAGGAGTGATTGGGAAAAATGGAGAAAGCTAGATATTCCTGTTTTTGTAGGAAAAGATACTTATGGCGGATAGTGCTTCTGTTGTTAAGGACAACAATAATGACAGAGGGAATGCAAGTGGACGTTCAGGAGTGATTGGGAAAAATGGAGAAAGCTTGATATTCCTGTTTTTGTAGGAAAAGATACTTATGGCTGGACTAACATGTTGGAGAGATATTTCCGGTTGAAAGAAGTCAATGAGGAGGAGAGGATGAGGGTTGTTATGGTGGCTTTGGAAGGAAAAGCCCTGAATTGGTTCTAGTGGTGGGACACTTGCTATCTTAATCCCACATAGGAGGCTTTCAAAGAGGCGGTTGTTGAATGATTCCAACCAGCAATGCTTCAAAATCTTTTTGAAGTTTTCATTGGGCTTAGACAAATTGGGCGGGTGGGAGAGTAGATTGAACAATTTGAGGAATATGCGGGGTTCTTGAAAGGTATAAGGCAAGATTATTTGACTAGCATTTAGCTGAATGGATTGAAGGACAAAATAAAGGCGGAAGTTAAGTTGTATGAGCCCAAGAGCCTTGCTGAGTTAATGATGAAGGCTCTAATGGTGGAGGAAAAAGTTCAGATCACTTCCATGGGAACAGTGAAGCTTGATCCCATGGTAGTGTGATATTGTCTTATCGTCAAAAGGGAACCCACGGGCTACTGCCTACAATTTCAGATCTGGAGGCTTGGGTGGTGTGGTTGATGAGAGTGGTTTTTGTATACGATAGCACTTCTTTATCAAGAAGTATATCAATACTTTCAATTCACACTATACAAGTCAAAAACTACAATTTGAACCCCTATTTATAGTTTCTTCCCCTTTCTAACAAACTAACTGTTAGAATATTTATTCTATTTATCATTATTATATTGTGTCTAAGGTTACCCTATTTATCATGATTATATTGTGTCTAGGGTTACCCTATTTATCATGATTATATTGTGTCAATTTACTTTTATAAATAGAAGATTATGAGAGGGATCAATCAAGCCCTCAAGAATTATTTTACAGTTCCAATCTCAAGTTGGTATCAGAGCACGTTGTTTGAGTCTCTTCCTGCTCTGTAATACCTCAATGAGCAGTCTCGTTCTGGTTTTTGTCTAGTCTCCAAACCCTAGTTGTTATCCACAACTTGCCGCTGTCTGGTGCTGTTTGCCGCTGTCCGGTGCCGTTTGTCACTGTCCGGTGCTGTTTGCCGCTATCCAGCGCCATTTGCCGTTGTCTAGCGCCATTTGCCATTGTCCACTTGGCACTGTTTTGCCACTATGAGGATAAGTTTGTCACCATCAACCTCTGTTCCCTACCATTCCGACGTTGTCTGCCACTATCCGCCGACGGCTACCACCACAGTTTAGTTCGGTGACCAATGGATCTGGATCGCCTCCTTGAGCGACGGTCAACCCGGCCTGTGTCGAGGGCTAGTTCTCATCCAAGCGTCGTCACGCACGACACATCTGTCCGACCTTCGCAGCTGCTACCGTCTCGTTTTCTCTAGGGAAGTTAAGGGTTTTGTGCGCATCGAGGAGCGTGACCCATGCCTAGTGGTCGCTGCCTCATTCTCCTCCACACGCACCGTCACGCAAAACTTCTCTTCGATCAGCTTCGAGCGTGTGTTTGTCACACGTGTCGAAATTACACTATGACATTGCCATTTGTCTCGCCGGAGCTCCTGGGTGCGTTTTGGTACTTTTCTTAATTTCGATGGCTGTAAATCAGACCTAGGGTTTTATTCTTTGATATTTTTGGAACCCTAAGTCCTTCATATCTCTGTTTCATCATTGTTTGACTCGCCGAATCATGTTGAGTCCATATAGGTCCTTGGTTCCTAATTTCAAAGTCAGCAAACCGCTCTTAACGCCACTTCTTAACTTTTTTCTTCAATCGTTATTGGTCACTTTCTCCTTGGGCCCGAGTCTAGTTTGTTTAGCCCGTAGTTCTTGTGATACAGTGTTAAGTATCACCATTTGGGAGTAGTCTAGCACAAAAACTTTGGACCTCCAACCTATCTTTGGCCTTTAATGTCATCATATGTCTCAATCTTTGTTCCTCGAATTTGTCATCCTTACAGTTCTCAACACAATCCAACCATGGTTCCCAGTGGTGCTTTGATGTATAAAGGAGACCATTATGACATTCCACCTTCACAGTTTCCGTCGTTCGCCGTGAGGGGAGTATGTTTCAGTCACTACAGACCCCATCAATCAATGATAACAGTTTAGTCCGTGCAGTATGTTTTTGTCCACTGCAGGCCCCACCCTTACTTGATGGCAATTTAGTCCCTGCGGGCTTTATCCGTCAGTGATGACAATTTAGTCTCTGCAGGCCCCATCAGTCACTAATGGCAATTTAGTCCCTGCAGTAAGGGGGAGTATGTTTCCAGCCACTAGTCAGACACTAGTCAGAGGCCCCAACTAGTCAGAGATGACAGTCCCTGCTTTCAGCCACTGCAGGCCCCAATTAGTCAGAGATGACAGTCCCTGTATTTTTGTCGCTTTTAGCCATGCAGGCCCCATCCTTATTTGATGGCAATCCAGTCTCTGTAGTTTGTCGTTGTCTACCACTCAACATTCACTTTTGATGGAAATCAACTTTGTCAAAGTCACCCATGGTGCTAGATGAAGTTTTTGGTTGTCCAATATTATTCTCCATAAGCTTATGAGGAGTCTCTTTGGTTACGCTAGTTTGTAAGTCCAATTTGGTTTGTAGACATTCTCTCTCGATGGTCTAAAGCATACGTGTATCTTGCTCGGAGCCAAAGTTACCACGTTTATTGTCTCTGACATTTTAGAAAGTTGATTTGGTTGGATTGAGTTTATTTATTCCAAGCTTGAAACATACCATTTGTATGCTCCAGCTTGAGGGGAGTGATAGAATATTTATCCTATTTATCATGATTATATTGTGTCTAGGGTTACCCTATTTATCATGATTATATTGTGTTTAAGGTTACCCTATTTATCATGATTATATTGTGTCAATTTATTTTTATAAATAGAAGATTATGAGAGGATCAATCAAGCCCTCAAGAATCATTTTACGGTTTCAATCTCAAGTCTAACAAACTGCTCCTAATCACCAACCACCTTTCCCGCTATATTCTTTCTCCTTTCATAAACCTTTAATGCTCTACCAGTATACCAGATTCTAGATTCTAGATTCTGGACCTATTAATGTGGAATCCCAAAATTCCAATGGCATTGATGTTCCAATCATTATTATATCTAAGTTCAACCATGAATTCTTATTCATATTACATAAATTTGATTTTGGAAAAAATTGTTGCTTGGTTGCATTCCCACTTTATTGTTGCATCCCCTTCCTCCTCCATCATACTATATTTTTCTGTTACAAATTTCCCTTCTGTTTTGGTTTTGTCTTCCGTACAGAGGGTGTGATTCTTCATTGCTGGCCTTTCTTCCACTTACAGCAACTTGCATATCTCTGATTAAGTCCTTTAGATGCTGTTGTGGGTGGGCACCCATTGTGAATGTTAGATTGCATCCCTACAAAGAAATATCCTTCCCATTGATCTTCTGGTGCTTTATCTGCTTGTGACACCAATATCTTGAATTCTTGGATGAATTTTTCCCCACTCCCAATCCATGTTACTGCTGCCAAACTCTCAAGTAAAACTCTCCGTGCATTTCCACCACCATTGGTGCCAAGAAATCAAACCCACCCTCCTCAAGAATGCCAATATCTTTATGGATATAAAGAATATCCATGTCCCATAAACCATCATGTTGCGTGTTAGATGTTAAGATGTGTGTTTCTGTTATTTGGGCTTAGTCTATTCTGTATTAAGGGCATTGGCCCATATCTTACAATATAAATAAACTATCCTATGTGTAGTCTAAACATATAAGGGATATTTTCTCCCAATCTTCTTTATTTCTCATATGGTATCTAGAGCACAGGAATAGTTCCAGTCAACTCCACGGTCTCCGGCACCCATCACTGCTGCTGTTGTCGCGTCGCCGCCGCTGCCGTCGCCACCGCCGCCGCCGCTGCCGTCGCCGGAGCTCCAGACTCGACCGGCGACCACACCATCGGAATCGTCTCGGCCGGGCGACCACCGTCGCACGAAGATCGCCTCGATCGGAGCTCTCACGCGCCTCCACGCGCCGCAGCAAGAGTCGCCGCTGCCGCCGCGCGTGCCGGCGCGTCGCCGGAGCTTTCCGCCGCCGATCAGCACCGCCGTGATCGCCTCCTCGCCCTCTTTCTGGATCTGTGGTCGTTGCGTCAATCGGAGCACTTTGAATTTTTAGGGTTTCTCCCTCTCCATGGCGTCTTCCTCGTCTACAAACACCTCTATTGGTGGCTCATCTTCTGATCCCTCAATATATACTAATTCATGTGAATGTACACTTGTCCATTGACAAGTTAGATGGCACAAATTATGCAACCTGGGCGTCCGACATCAAACTTTGGTTGAAGAGTCAGGGGTACTTAGATCATCTTACTCAAAATGTGACTACTGCTCTCATAGATGACACTTCCCGCTGGATGAAAATTGATGCTCAGTTATGCATTGTTATAAAGTCCACCATTCACTCCTCACTGAAACAAATGTTTCGATCCTATGAGACATGTTCAGAAGTATGGGCACAAGCGAAGTTGTTATACACAAATGACACTCAGCGTCTTTATGGTGTTTGTCAAGACCTATTAACTGTTATTGGTCCGCGCAATCCTGGTCCCATGGCAGAATATTTGGGTAAAATCCATGCCCTTCTTCATGACTTTAATGATATATTACCTCCTGCTTCCACTCCTGCTGAAGAATTGGAACAACGATCAAAGTTCTTCATGTTGTTGGCATTATACGGACTCTCTGATGATGTTTCTCATGTCCGTGATCAGATTTTGGGTTCTCCTGTCATACCCAACTTTACTTCTACTTGTTCTGCTCTTTTGCGTATACCGAGCAAACCCGTCACTGAGACATCTCCTCGTACTGATGATTCCTTTGTTATGGCTGCTCAACGTGATGATCGAAGTCGGTCTCGCAAGCCAAGTAAAGGACGTCCAAAATGTGACCATTGTGGCAAGTTAGGCCACAAGATTGATAGATGTTATGCTCTCCATGGACGTCCTCCTCGACCTATAGCAGTGGCAAATTCTGATCCACCTCCCCGATCACCGTCTGCAGACCATCCTACTTCATCTAATATCGTAGACAAACCTACAATCTTTAACGAATTTCTCAGATGGTATGAGGATCATCAGCACTCTGGTTCCACTACATCTGCATCTGTTGCACGTACAGGTACACCTTTTGTTGGTCTAACTCACTCCCTTGGACCTTGGGTCCTTGACTCAGGCGCCACCGATCATATCACTGGTAACAAGTCCTTGTTTTCTTCCTTGTCATGTCCGGCTAATTTACCCTCGGTAACAATGGCTGATGGGTCTAGAGTCTCATCTCATGGTATTGGTACTGTTAATATTTTTCCATCCATATCCATTGATCATGTACTTTATGTCCCTGGGTCTCCCTTCAACTTATTGTCCATTAGTCGTTTAACTCGTACTCTTAATTGTGTTATTTCCTTTACTAAAGATTCTGTTTGGTTGCAGGACCGGAGTTCGAAACACATGATTGGCACAGGATGTGAGTCTCATGGCCTTTATCATCTCCGCCCTTCTCCACATGTTGGCGTAGTCATGGAGTCACCATCCCTTCTTCATGCTCAGTTCGGTCATCCTAGTCTTACCAAACTACAACAACTTGTCCCGAGGTTGTCCACATTATCAAGTTTGTCGTGTGAGTCTTGTCAGTTAGGGAAGCATACTCGTAGTTCCTTTCCTCGTAGTGTCTCACAACGGGCGTCGTCCCCCTTTTCATTGGTTCATTCTGACATTTGGGGACCTAGTCGTGTTAAGTCCATTTTAGGTTTTCAGTATTTTGTTACCTTTACTGATGACTATTCCAGATGTACTTGGTTGTTTTTAATGAAGAATCGTTCTGAGTTGTTTTCTATTTTTCAATCTTTTTTCAATGAAATAAAAACACAATTTGGGGTGTCTATTCGAAATTTACGTAGTGATAATGGCCGTGAATACCTTTCTCAACCGTTTAAACAGTTTATGGCTTCTCATGACATTCTTCACCAAACCTCATGTGCTTATACCCCTCAACAAAATGGGGTGGCTGAGCGTAAGAATAGACACCTTATTGAAACAACTCGTACACTTCTTATTCATGGTCAAGTACCCTCACGTTTTTGGGGTGATGCAGTTCTCACAGCATGTTATCTTATCAACCGCATGCCATCTTCCGTCCTAGATAACAAAATCCCTCATTCTATCTTATTTCCTCAAGACCCTCTGCATCCATTACCTCTTCGCGTTTTTGGGTCTACATGTTTTGTTCATGATTTTAGTCCTGGTCTTGATAAGTTATCTCCTAGGTCTCACAAATGTGTCTTCTTAGGATTTCCACGGTCACAAAAGGGCTATAAGTGTTTTTCCCCTTCCCTCAATCGTCATTTTATCTCTGCTGATGTCACTTTTGATGAGTCTTCTTTTTACTTTTCACATCTATCTTCTAGTTCTGTACCTCTCCCTGTTACTGTTGATATTCCTCTTATCTGTGATCCTCCTGGTGATGCTCCACCCATTTTGTCTTCTCCTTCTTTAGACTCTCATTCACCACAGGATCATCCTTCACCTCCACCCCTTCAGGTTTATAGTCGCCGTAATTGTCTCCCTCATGACTCACTTCCGGTGCCGCCTCATGTGTCTCCTCCGGCTCCAGCAACTGAGTCTGACTTGCCTATTGCCCTCCGTAAAGGTATACGCTCTACCCGTAACCCTTCCCCCCATTATACTGTTCTTAATTACCACAGATTATCTCCATCTTTTTATACTTGTCTCTCATCCATTTCTTCTGTGTCAATTCCCAAATCTGTGGGTGATGCCTTAACTCATCCTGGTTGGCGTCAAGCTATGATGGATGAATTAAGTGCTTTACAGGAAAGTGGAACTTGGGAGCTTGTCCAATTACCATCTGGAAAGTCTGTTGTTGGTTGCAGGTGGGTGTATGCTATCAAGGTTGGTCCTGATGGCACAATTGATCGTTTGAAAGCTCGACTGGTTGCCAAAGGCTACACACAGATTTTTGGTTTGGATTATGGTGATACTTTTTCTCCAGTGGCAAAAATGACCTCTGTTCGCCTTTTCATTGCCATGGCCGCTCTTCGACAATGGCCTCTTTACCAACTTGATGTCAAAAATGCTTTTCTCAATGGTGATTTGCAGGAAGAAATTTATATGGAGCAACCGCCTGGCTTTGTTGCTCAGGGGGAGTCATCTGGATTGGTATGTCGTCTTCGCAAATCCTTGTATGGCCTAAAACAGTCTCCTCGGGCCTGGTTTGGTAAATTCAGTTGTGTTGTTCAACAATTTGGTATGTCTCGCAGTGAAGCGGATCATTCAGTGTTCTATCGCCACTCGAGTGCTGGATGTATCTATTTAATAGTGTATGTCGATAATATTGTTCTCACAGGAAGCGACTATCTTGGCATCTCTCAGATGAAACAACACCTTTGTCATCATTTTCAAACCAAAGATCTTGGCAAACTCCGGTACTTTTTGGGTATTGAAGTAGCACAATCCAATGATGGTATTGTCATATCTCAGAGGAAGTATGCGTTAGACATCTTGGAGGAAACAGGGTTAATGAACTATAAATCTGTTGAGACACCTATGGACCCTAACATCAAACTCCTACCAAATCAGGGGGAGCCTTTCTCAGATCCTGAACGGTACAGAAGACTAGTTGGTAAATTAAACTATCTTACTGTTACGCGTTCTGACATTTCCTTCGCAGTTAGTGTGGTGAGTCAATTTCTAAACTCCCCATGTGAAGACCATTGGGATGCAGTTGTTCGTATACTGAAGTATATTAAAAGATCACCTGGAAAAGGTTTGCTATATGGCCCTAACAACGATACAAAGATCGTTTGCTATTCAGATGCTGATTGGGCTGGTTCCCCTTCTGATAGGAGGTCTACTTCTGGATATTGTGTCTCTATTGGGAGCAACTTGATATCTTGGAAAAGTAAGAAGCAAAGTGTTGTGGCAAGGTCGAGTGCAGAAGCAGAATATAGAGCTATGGCATCAGCTACTTGCGAGCTTGTGTGGCTTAAACAATTGCTTAGTGAATTGAAATTTGGAGATGTCACTCACATGATACTTATATGTGATAATCAAGCTGCTCTCCATATTAGCTCTAATCCTGTCTTCCATGAGAGAACCAAACACATTGAAGTTGATTGTCATTTCATTCGAGAAAAAATCATATCCGGAGATATCAAGACTGAGTTTGTTAACTCAAGCAACCAGTTGGCAGACATATTCACTAAGTCCTTACGAGGACCTAGAATTGATTATCTTTGTAACAAGCTTGGAACATATGATTTATATGCTCCAGCTTGAGGGGGAGTGTTAGATGTTAAGATGTGTGTTTCTGTTATTTGGGCTTAGTCTATTCTGTATTAAGGGCATTGGCCCATATCTTACAATATAAATAAACTACCCTATGTGTAGTCTAAACATATAAGGGATATTTTCTCCCAATCTTCTTTATTTCTCATATTGCGTATTATTACTAGGCAGCACATCAATAGCATAACAAAATTCACCCTTGTTGTTTCCCACTTCAAATTCTTGAATGTAATCTTCCACCCTTTCTTGTTGTTTAATTGTTGCCCATTTTCCAACAATGGCTCTCCCTTTTCTGCCCCACACTTTTCAAAAATGATGTTGCATTCTCTCCATCAACTCCTACAGAGTGCTTTAGAAAGATCTTCCCAAGAAAGGTTCTTGGATTTTTGTTGCCAGGTCTTGAACCCTTGGACTGCATTTTCTTCTATGTTATTGACGAATGGGTATACCCTTGTTGATCCTTTGATTTTTTGAACTTCGAAAACATTTGTTGCCTTTGTTGTTTGACTTTGGGTGTCCTTCCCTTCAAATGTGGAGAACTCCACTCCTTCAACCCATGAGAAAAGTGGTTCTTCCTCACCCTTCCTATTCCATTATTGTTAATGGTATCCTCTTCTCTTTACTCCTCCCAATTGATTGAATTTTCTCCTCCATCTAAGGGTTTCTTGATGTCTTGCAGACTATTTTTCTCAACCGCCATACCCATCTTTACCTCATCCACATACCCTTGGCTATCCTCTGAACTTCTATCTCACTTCTTGGAGTTTTTCATAAGAACTCCAAGCATTTTCTTGAGTTCTTGCTGCCCCTCTCTTAGCTCCTTAATCGCCCTCCCCTGCTTGCTGACCAACCTCTCAATTGTGCTGATTCTTCCTTCCATATCTTCCCCTTTTTCTTATATTCGGCAGGTCAGACTATTTTTCTCAACCGCCATACCCATCTTTACCTCATTCACATACCCTTGGCTATCCTCTGAACTTCTATCTCACTTCTTGGAGTTTTTCATAAGAACTCCAAGCATTTTCTTGAGTTCTTGCTGCCCCTCTCTTGGCTCCTTAATCGTCCTCCCCTGCTTGCTGACCAACCTCTCAATTGTGCTGATTCTTCCCTCCATATCTTCCCCTTTTTCTTATATTCGGCAGGTCAGACCAATTTGTTACAAACCCATAAATGAAAAGAGGAAGAAGAGTAATATTCTTTATTGTATAGACTGAAAAGAACACAAAAAAAATAGGAGAGCACTGAGGGTTTCCCCTTCAGAAAGAGCTAAAGCTCAATCTACAAAATTATCCAAAAGTGCTTAGAGCTAAAGCTCAATCTACAAAATTATCCAAAAGTGCCTAGCATACCAGGACCCCAACTATATAAAGGAAACCTCACTCACCCTAACAACCTAACTAACAACTACTCCTTATCTACAACCTAACTAACAACTACTCCTTATCTACAACCTAACTAACAACTACTCCTTATCTACTATCTTCTGCAATTTTGGATCAGATCTCCATTAGCAACTGAGATGTAATGCAGCTAAACTACCTTCTTGTTATCGTGACAACACATCCGCCACAAAATTGGCTTTGCCTTTCTTACACTCACATTGACTTTGCCTTTCATTGGCTTTGCCTTTCTTACACTCACATTGTCTTTGCCTTTCTTATACTTGATGCTGAAGTCCAACCCCATAAGTTTCTCTAGTCCCCAATTCTACATCAATGTTTTTGGAGGTTGCTCAAATAAGTGTTTTAATGTTTTCAAGATAGTCAAGTAAAGGCCATTTTTGTCACAATCTTGCATTTCAGCTATTGAATCATCAAATGCCCCAATATGAAATTGGCTCCCTACATCTTGAAAGATCTATAGCCAAATTTTCTTTATTATTGATGTTTTGCATGTAATGCCTTTGGCAAGAAAAAGCCTTGCATTCATAGATAACAACCATAAATGACACTGTTGTTCTTCGGAAGATCTCTCTAGTTCAAAGAATTTTTTTTCCTTCTCTTTTTAGTAATGAAAGTTGGAACCATCAAAGGAAGGAAATGGAATTTGCACCCATTCAACCACCAAAGGAACCATTTAAGACTATTCCCAGTGAGGTTCTTCCTCTTGTGGTACATGTTCAAATGTAAACGATGTTATCGCCATTGTGAGGCCTTCAGTAGACTTCTACACCGTCTCCACACTTGATTCTTGAAGACTAGAGAGGTTCTTCTCATAAGAATCCATACGATTTTAACCCAACAAAATCGATACCAATTGTAAAAACAGTAACTACACTCCCTCTTAGCTAACAGGCTTCAAAGGAAAACAACTCTTAAAATTGTAATTTTGATCCCTTGCACCCGAGCTACCAAAGGGTGTTTATTTATAAACCTAGGTCCCCAAAAATCCATTAGCTTCTTCTAGGTCCCAAAAAATCCACTAGCTTCTTATTTTAAGCTGATCAACAAATTGGCAACGAATGACTACTATATATTTTAGAAATAATATGAAAATTAACTTTGCTAACAGGCCCCTAATGCTACTCATTACATCTACCTTACATCAATTTATCTTCTTTTTTTTTCTAATATAAGTAGGGTTTAATTTGTAAAATTTACAGAAAACAGATTCTTGAGAGTTCTTTCTAATGTATCGCCTTAGCCCTAATATGATAATTTTTTATTGTAAAACTAACCTTTCTTTGCATAGTACATTAAAGGTTTTCTAAATAAAATCCATTATTCTATTAAAAATCTCTTTAAAATAAAAACAAAAAAAAAACATAATTCAATCCTTGTCTCATGTTTTATATTCCTCTTTTTCAAAAAGTACTGAGTACATTTGGAAGAACTTATCTACAGCCTATTTGGACTTATCTTGTTGATATAAGTATGTTAGGACATGGAGGGTTTATGAAAGGAGAAAGATAGTAGAGAAATAAAGATGAGTACTTAACTGTTGAGCAGTTAAGGGGGCGGGAAAAGGTCTATAAAAAGGACCTCTTTTGTAGTTCCGGGTAGACAGTTTTTACCTTTGAGTTTGTAGACCGGTTCAGACCGGGTGAAGGAGGTTAAGCTTTGAGTTTGTAGACCGGTTCAGACCGGGTGAAGGAGGTTAAGCTCCTGGTTTTCCCAGTTGTATTCTTGATTCTTTGATGTGAATACAGAAAGTTAGGATTCTTACCCAGATTCCTGACAAAGTACTTGTCTAGACATTTGGAAGAGAGATTACAAAAGTAGTTTATGATATGTCCATATGCTATTTTCATTAATTTCAATCATGAAATAGCTTAAATCTTATATGAAAAAAAAAAGATTTAACTTATAGCAATTTGTTTTTTTAATATAGAAAAAAATACACTTACATCATAAGTAAGTGTTCACAAAGTACTTAATTAAGTTATTTGATGAAGATGTCCTAAAAGAAGACAAATTATCATTATTACATAAACTCTGCAAATTTAAATAAACTAGCATGCTCTGGACCCAATATTACCGAATAGGATAGTTGATCATGAGAATATTATTCCTTTGACAAGATTCATTGATTGATTTTGCATTGATTCCCCAATTTTCGGCTTCAGTTCCACTTTGGAAGTTCAGAACAGCAGTAATTCCCTGCAGCAGAAATATTCCTACTATAATGACGAGGATATAATGCTTGATATAAAAGGAAAACTTCGTATAGAAGTTATTATAGTACGAAAGAAACAACTTTTAGGGTAATTAAGAACATAAAAAGATAGGACTCGCTGTTAGCTTAGGAGATGCTAATAGTAACTAACTAAAAGCAGAAAGAACCTTGCACATTCAGAATCCAAAAACTTTTCATGCCACAACATACCTTTGACTAAAAATACTTCAGGGCGGAAGTTATTTTTGTTAGCAAACTACTGCAGTGAATTAAATGCCAAATATTGGTTGATATTTGACAGCTACAGTAATGTTTTCCTATTAAACACATTCCAGTTTCAGAACTGAAGATTGAATTAAGCAATTCATTTGCACATTGACTATAAGGCATTAAACAAGGATTAGGGAGGCTTTTATGAAATCAAGGTGGCAATGTCCATACCTCAACTTTTGACAACGTCTCTACATCATCTTCTGTTTGTATACAGGATCCCACATATATTTGCTCTGTAATCTAATAATTTATAACAAATCAATATCTTATAAGTATTATAGAAAGTGTGCTATTAAACAAAAAATTGTAATAAAGACATTGAAATGAATGCTATACCTTACTATAACGCATACCAAGAGAGTGGTTATAATACATCTCATCCTTGGAACGATCTAGAGCCTGAATATACTCCTCGAGTGGGAAACTTCCATGACCCCAATCTCCATCTCCACACACTTCTTCAGTAAAAACACAAGCAATTTGTGGTGTGTGTTCAGCAAAGAAGTTTCTCTCACCATGGGTGATGGTACGTTGATTTTGGTTGCCCAATAACTTGTTTGCGTTTGGTTTGAGAAACTTTGAGTTGAACATCAAAAATCCAGAATTCGCACTGCTCTCACTAGATGATTGTAAATTTGATGCCAATAGGGTCTTGTTCCATGTGACAATAGGAACTCGCCCTCTATTAAAGACTATCTCGAGATCATTCATCTTGTGCAGTACTTGAATAGGAAAAGGAGATGTGGGCCTCTCAAGAACCAAACTAAAAGAACTTGTTTGCTCATTTAGCACCTTCCTGAGGAAACCAAAAGACTGAAAAAAATAAAAACAACACACTGATGAACATAATACATTGTGATGGTCCATGAAAAAGTATCTTCACTCCGTTTTAAGCGATTTTTGAACTGATTTCTAGTAGAGTAAAAGGGTACAGAAGTAATAATACCATGTTGAGATAGAATTGAGAATTTTCTCTTTTAAATTAATAGAAAAAAATAATAATCAAGCAGAAGCTGAAACTGAAACTAAAGCATCCATGACATAATGCCAATCTTCTGTCTTTTCTCAATCCTATTGACCACCGGTAAGCACTTCGGCATCACGAACCACCACTTGGGTTATCAAGTGAATTCTCCTGAATGGTTATATCAAGGTTTTCAGAAACTTTCCGCAACCATGATTTTGGCCAGTGTCATGGATTTTGGAATCATCGCGACTACACACAAATTACATTTGTCTACAATTTCCCAGAGTTTCAAGGATCACAACAGATTGCAAGGAAACTATGTAACTGCATCCACAATTTCAAACCTAAGTTATTCGTAGAATAAATCACATTGGCATCGCTAAGGTTTTTTTGAGAATGCACACAACTCAATTGCTTCTTTAATATTTACAATAATGTGTCTCTTACAGGTACACCAAACCATACACAATGTAATATTTTTCCAACAATTAAGGAATTCGAGCAATGTAAAAGTGGGGGCAGTGTACTGTTGTTCAAGCAATGAAAGGTATTTGTGTACAGATAAAGAAAAGAGGAGTATGGTGTGCAATCTGAAAAACACTCAAGGTGTCCGTGCCTTTACTCCAATACCTGGAATCGAATGAAATTGTTCTTGTTGGATAAAAACAAAACAGAAAATGAAAGGAAGGGAAAGTTTTATCGAAGTTAACACTTTCCTACATTATGAAAAGATATTACTGCGTGAAATTTTATCGCCATGCATTACACTTTTAGTTTTACAGTCACATTACTGTAATATTATAATTACAGTTATCTGAATTTAACGGTTTCCAAACATGTGCTAGAGCAAAATCAGGAGGCATACTGTGTATTTCCAACGTCTTTAATCTCAACGAGAGTGTTCTGAGACGAATCGCCAGCTTTCTTCAAAGTATCACCCACCATAATTATCCTGGACCTCTCTGCATTACCCTACCATCAGAAAAATAAACAAATAAATGTACATATAGGTTAAATGATTTTAGGATATATCTTCCAAATTTTAGAGGTAAAAAAAACTTATTTAATCCAAAAAATACAATGTTTTTTTGAAACAGATCTTAACGTGATTGGGACAGAGCGAGGTAAGAATGAATAGAGGGTACCCCTTTGGTGAGAGAGTGGACGATGATTTTGCCATCGGCGGTTAGCGCGAACCGAATGCCGAGGGGCTTCTCGAGAGTGACGAGGTACTCGTTGAGGTTCATCTTATATGAGGAGTTGCCAGACGCAGCGAAAACTCTAAGGTTGAGGGTTCCAACGTTGGAGCGAACAAGGTACCCCTGGTTGTTTCTGTTGCTGTAGAGGATGCGAGAGGATGAACAAGCGTTGGAGCTGCTCAGGAACATTGAAGGAGGGTAGTGAGGGCGCGTGCCAAATTGCAGTGCAAGCATGGTTGAGGTTGTGGCTATGGCGGAGAAGCTTGAATTGAAGGTATGACTGGTTAATGGTTATGGAAGCAGAGCATGTGAAGTAAGTGCGTTTTTCTCTTCCTATTATTGAGAATTTAGAACGTATTGCTGAAGAGGGCACGGGTCAGGGTAAGAGAATGGGAGGTGCACGTGGCGATTGCGTGGGACACACTTTCTAAACTTTACATGCCACGGAGGAATCCAACTATATCTCTCTTCTAAGATTTTTGGCGCCTCTCTAAATTGACGGTGCTGCTGTTGAAGATATTTTCTTCATTTTCTCGATTTTCTCGCACCTTCCGCTACAAAAACATTATCCAAGGAAATTACTTCCTTCTAAAGATCATATTTAATTAAACAATAAAATTATTTAATATATATTTTATATCATTTAAACAATAAATATATTTTATATCATTTAGAAATAAAAACTATATAACTAGTTTCCTTCATATTAAACCTGACTGATATTTAATAAGATGAATTCTTAGTTTTCTTATTTCATCCCAATACACAATTTCACACTTTCAAATGTATCCATCACAAGACCAGTAATTCTTCTCTTAAATGCTATAAATAAATTATACATTATCCAATAAAAAATAATGTTTTAAATAACTCTTTTCCTATTTCACACAGACTTTGTATATGCATATGTGAGAAATCATTTAACGTCACGTTATTTTTTTCATAACTGATTAACAACGTTCATTTAAAAATATACATAAATATGAAAAAGGAAAATTACTACTTAAAATAAATTGATTAAAATAATCACAGATTATATAAATTGTTACATACATTACAAATTATAAAAATTGTGTAAAATTATAAATTTCTATAATTTAAAAAAAAATTATTTAATATATTTTATATCATTTAAACAATAAATATTTTCAATATATATTGTTTAATAAACTAATTTATTATTGAACATGTCGAGTAAGGACGGTGGAATTTCAATTTTAAGAATAAATAAATTAATTAACTTATCATTAGTCATGTGTATTAAAAAATTAAATTCAAATACATATTTTTATCATGATTTAAAAAATATCAGAATAGTCAAATCAATCAAAAGGTAGGTTTCATAAGTTGGTTGTAGGTACTTCAACTCCATAATAACTGAAAAATCTAAATAGTTACAGAAGAATAAGAAAGAGATAAGTAAAGTAAAATGACACGAAAATATATCAAACAATAAGGTATGATTGCAAAAAGTTAAAATTAGAAAGATTTTAAATCAAAATGGATATCATTTATATTTTTTTCCTTATTTGATATTTATTTGTGGCTATCTCAAATTTTCTTGTAAGAGAATAATAATTTCGAAAGTAATATTTCATAAAACACAAGAAAAATGTGTTTTAAATTTTTTTTTCAAATAATGTTTAATATTATCTTGTAGGGATTAAATGGTATGTAATAATAGTTAAACACTTAGGTTTAAAGAAAATGTTGAATAGAAAACTTGTTTAAACATAAAGATATAAAAGCATAGTTTGGTTTTATATGATTCATTCCAACTGAACTACGTTCAGTTTTCTCTTAAAAACCTTTAAGGAGTTTTACTAAAAATGAGTTTAACCATTTTTTATTTACAAACTAATCAAACTAGTTAGACGAGTTTTACCACTCTTGATATCAACACTAGACCAACTGACCAACTGTCTTAAATGTTTAACTTTGTTGAGTTAAACTTTATAAGTATTTGAATTCACTTATGAATCTAATACAACAAATGTATTTTTAAAATCTTACAAGATAGAAGATAACTCTCTTAGAGAGGGTATAAAATCAATACAAAGAACTTTTGAAAACTTGTAAAAAGATATTTTCAAGAAAAGTCTTAAGAGTTTTAATGGGAGATAGTAGAGAGCGTATAAATATTCTTGATAGTGAAAGTTCTTCTCTTTTCTTCATGCAAACTCCTTTATATAGACTTCTTTGAAAAAGATCCCTTACTTAGAACTTTTGACTTTCTTCTAAAGATGTAGCCTTTAAGGAAGAGTTAGAAGCTATGTTGCGTTCTCGTAAAGCAACTATGTTGAGCATACAAAAAGAGCGGGCAAATAAGAGACATTCCTTGAAATTCAAAACTTTATCATAACGCAGAAATGTATTTTCAAAAACTCAACATTTAAACATGTATAATTTATTTAAAATGTAGTAGTTCTAAAACACTGGTCTAATGGAAATAACAAAGGAAATAAAATCACTCCAATTGCATTGTCTTAAAGTTCAAACGTAACAACTTTAGATAAAAGATACCAAGTTTGTCCTCCATCATCTCTCGAATCTATCATGCCTCAACATCATTTGTAGCATCATCTGCTCACGTATAACATTATACGATCGTTGTCGATAATATCATTCACAACATACAAACATAAATACGTATGGGGTAAGCTAACAATAAAACAATCATAATAATAATAAGATATAAACATATTGAATATATCAACCATAAACCACCCATACCCAACAGTAATAACAACAAGATTCCTAATCCTCTAACATAACAACTTAATCATAATGAATTACTCAATTCTTGATCCTTGATCTTCAACCCTTGATGTCATCCATAACATCTCACATATAGACCATTAGTTTATCCACTCATTAACACCTATGCTAACTACTTACTATAACCATTATAGTAACACCATTATCAACATAGCATCATATGGAGCATCTCAAATACCATGATCATCACCATAGATACATCATCATCATGATTATCCTAATCATGAACAACACCATGAGCATCATCGTACCATAAACACCATAATGGAAAGAATCAGTCACACTCTTGTACCCTACCTCACTAGCAGTAGCTACTCCTACAACCTAATATGTAGATTTCCCATACAGATACACTCGAGTAGTCTCATAATCCAGCTAAGGAACATGTAATCTTGTCATTCAAGGACAAGGAAGACACCTTCACCCCCACACAAGGAAGGTTCAATACTCGAACAACCCTTCCTGTGTACACAAGACAAAATGAAGCACCTATCCGTAGATAGCACATGGATTTACCAAGTACAACAAGTAGACTTATCATCCACTCTTCCGCTCATCAATCACATACTCAGGTACATCCCAACACTCATTCATGCTCCAATCTCAACCACAAGTCAAACTTGACCCTAAACATATTCACTAATTTCATTCTCTGATTATCATCATGTTCCACAGCTCCTCAAGCTTGGTCCACATCCATTCTTCCTCAAATTCGCCATTTTTAACCAAAATTCACTAGGATAATCAATTATCATAAGTGTTAATCGATTATTCCCGAAAAGGTTCATATTTACACAAAAAGACACTTTGATAATCGATTATCACTTAAGATAATTCATTATATCAGGTAAAATTCCCAAAAAGGTCACACATTAAAGGATAATCGATCATCATCCTAAATAATGGATTATTCCCGAAACCATAATCACAATCAACACGTAAATAATCGATTTTAGCTAATGATAATCGATAATTGCCAAATCGAAACACATCTTGGACAAAAGCATGTATTCAAACACACACAACCCTAAATCACGAGAAAACATAACCAAAGTACATGCATGCATTCAAGCTTCATATACCCTTATTTCACTCTCTTACTCATCAATCACACACTCAGGTACATCCCAACACTCTCTTGCATCATTAGATGGTCTAATGGACTATTTATGAGTTAAGTTTTGATGATAAATGACATATATTGAATACATTGATTGTTTTTAAATGTTTTATCATGTGTATACAGTTCAAAGGTAAGCAAGCTCATACAATGTCTATAACTAATACAAATGATAGTTAGTTTAGTATACCTATGAACGATGCTAGCAATTTGATTTATTTATTATTCCAGTGGCTTTGTAAACCTAAAATTATGAGCTTACTAAATAAATAATGTTTTTTTGAAGATTGAAAACGTAAGCTAATTTATGACAAGTCTAATAGACTATATCATTTGATGTATCGACCACTATATCATCTGATGTGTGGACTACTAGACCATTTGTCATCTAATGTGTTGAACATTAGATTGCCTTATGTGTTAGACCAATAACTTGTTTGATGTATGAATCACTAGATCATTTGATGTGTCCATCATTAGAACTTATTCTTTAATCTCATTGGATTTTTTGCCATATTAAATCATCAACAATAGAATATTTTACTTTGAACCAAATTAATAGAAGCCTAGATTGTATCTCAAATAATTTCAGTTACTAAGAGAACCCCTATAAATAGAGGAGAACACAAACACACGACACATCCATTACTCAAATGCTCATCATTCCACATTTTACACCATTCACCACCGTTTTTCAATTTTATAATTTGTAATTCTATTTATTGTTTTCTTCACGAAAGGTTAAGCCTTTCTAGTTTAATTTTTCCGTGAGCTTATAATGATGAATTATAAGGTTTTATGCAATTCAAGTGTTGCTCTTCAACTTTTGTATAAGGGAGACTAAACCATTTATTCTTTTTTTTTTAATCCTAATTTCTACTCTTACGATTGTTTTAAAACCGATGATTCAATTTTGTTCATTAATTTGAATTCTTATTAGTTGTTTAATTCTAACACTATCTTATTTGTTTTATTTAAGAGGTAAAAAAAATAAAAATATCACTGGTATATTGGAGACATGTGAAGTACTTAAATTAATTTATGCTTACTTATTAATTTAAACCTATTCAAAATTTGAATGAATAATAATTATAGGATAACCACTACAAAAAATATTAATATTATCGACGGATTTTTACCGACAGATCAATATCCGTCGATATATTTTAATTTCCGACGGAATTACCAACGGTGTTTTTAATCTTTTTTACCGACGGTCAAAAGCCTTCGGTAAGGCCGTCGGTAAGTGACATGCACATTACCGACGGATTTACTGAAGGCTTTTGGCCGTCGGTAAGTGACATGCACATTACCGACGAATTTACCAAAGGCTTTTGGCCGTCAGTAAAAAGAGCGAGAATTTTCCCGCCCATTATTTCGCTTGATGACATTACCGACAGATTTACCGAAGGCTTCTGACCGTCGGTAAAAAAGCATAAATTTTTCGGCACCAGCTTCGCATCCAGTGCCAATATATGTGGCAAACACTCATTTCTCCTCTCATTTCTCTCCATCTGAGTGTAATACTTCTTCCTATCGCTGCTCTCCACCGCCATTGCTCTCCACCGCCGCTGCTCTCCACCGCCGCTGCTCTCCACCACTGTTGCTCTCCACCGCCGCTGCTCTCCACCGCCGCTGCCCTCCACCGTCGCTGCCCTCCACCGTCGCTGCCCTCCACCGTCGCTGCCCTCCACCGCCGGATCCCTCCACCGCCGCTGCCCTCCACCACCGCTGCCCTCCACCACCGCTGCCCTCCACCACCGCTGCTCTCCACCACATTTTTGCGATTAGGAACATTTCTCTTACAAATATGAGAATTGCAGAGAAACTCTCCATGATTCCCTATGATTTTAACTATTGAAAATAAATTGGTTGTTTGATTCTTTGGGAATTAGTTTGTTACTGGCGTGATGCTTTTTTGGTGGCGGAGTTCATGAAAACGAAAAAAAAATGACACAGAGGGAGGAAGGAAGAAGAAGAAGATGAACCAGATCGCGGTAATTACCGACGGATTTACCGAAAGCCATAAGTCTTCGGTAATTACCGACGGCTTTACCGAAAGACAAAAGCCTTACAACATTTTTACCGACAGTATTTTGACCGTCGGTAAGTCGTCGGTAAACGACAATTACCGACGAATTTGATACATTACCGATTAACTACGATCGTCGGTAATATCAATTATTCTTGTAGTGAACCAATAAAATATTCAATATTCAACTATGAATAAATTTGGAGAGAATTTTTCTCTCAAAATTGATCTATTTTTCACTCTTTTAATACCGTTTTCAAAATAACCCCTTTTAATTTATTGTTCCCTTTAATTTGATATTTTTTTTGCAAACTTAGTAAGTGTTGGTTTAATAAGGTTACAATTAAATTCCTTGAAGATAATTTTAAATTGACTAACTTTATTCTTACATTCAGTAAACGATATTGAACTTTACATCGGGCAATAAGACAATCTTCTCTTGGAGTAGACTACTACCTGTCCATTCATTAAATGATTTACTCCTTTAGTTGATTATAAAAACACGTAATCAAAATAAACAAATATTCTATTAAAAAATATAAAATTTTAATATAAAAAAATAATTAAAACTCAATTAAAAATATTCAAATTTATTACAAATTAAAAATTTAATTAAATAAAAAGTAAAGAGTAATTCTCTTTTTACTTCCAAGGGTTCTTGTACCTTCAAGTTTTTCATAATACTCCTTGCATTAAATGAAACTCAACGAATTTTGTGCACACCTACATCCCACCACCACCTCAGTCATTCATTCATTCTGCTTCTTCTTTGTTTCTTGTGTTGGTTTGTTGTTTGGAGATATGCGGTCCCTAGTGGTTGAGTAGTAGTCGGGTCTCGGTTCCTCATTGAAGCAACATTCAAGCGCATTTAAGGTTAGAATAGTAAAACATTCTTAACCAGTGTTCGAAATGCGCTTAAGAGATCGTCGACGTTCGAACGTCGATTAAAGGTTTACCGACATTCGAACGCCAACTATCCTTAACCGCAGTTCAAACGTGGGTTAAGGGTTCACCACATTTCAAATGTTAGTTATGGTTGTACCGTAGTTTGAAATGTGGTTGCCCTTGCTCACGAGCCCGTGAAAAAATAACGCACCGAGACACAGTGGAAAAGCTATACCGAGAGAGAAGGGAAATACACAAACAGAAACAAAGAGAGGGAGACTTGAAGAAGGACGCAAGAGAGACAAAGAGAGCCCTTTTTGATTTTGAAGGTGGCACACAGGGTTTGCTTTTAATTTTTGAAAAAGAATGTGATTAGTCAATTCTTCTAATTTCTTTTTAGATTTCTATATAGAATTGCAGACGGTCAAAAGAATAATATGGCAAAGTTGGAGGTACAGGAAGAATACGTGAAGATGTAGAGAGAACATCTGTAAAATATAAATTTTGAATTAAAATGATGAGTCTCACCGAACCACTTGAGTTCATTAAACTAAAAACAAACAATTTATCAAATTAAATTAATTTCTGTAGCAAAATTAAAACAATTGAATGACTTTGTTTTCTCATTAAAAAATTCTAGAATGAAACTTCAGAAAGAAATAAAGTATTTTTCTAAGAAAAATACTTTGGATGCTAGATACCCCTGTACACGCTACAGAAAATCAAGTACGTTCTACTTATACGTATATAAAATTCAAGCATAAACCCTAGGTCTAAGAGAGAGATGCCGCAATACTATGATCATACATTTCTAAACATAGAGCACTTAAGAAAAAAAATAAAAATAAACTGCAGTTTGACCTTCCAATAATTTTGAAGAGGATACTTTTATAATGACTCTCGGTCCTACAATTTTTGTGCCAATAAACTCCGTGATCGATTATTCCTTTCATTTCAAAGTAGACGATTCCTTCAGTTTCGCCTTTTCTTGTTATCAATGATGATTTCTCTACCAACCCTTTTCTTTGAATAAAAATAAAAAGTATTCGCTTTCTTGGCCCAGCTTGGTGGCGAAGACCCGTATTTGAACTCAACAGACACTTCACCCTCCGCCGCTTCTTCAACAAAGATCGTTTAATAATAAATCATTCATTTGATTCATTTCACCCTTTTTTACATGAATCATGATTAGTAAAATAAAAATGACAAAAAGAAAGACCAAACTTAATCTAATCTAACTTCTCCAATCCTTTTTTTCCTTACTGGAAAGAAAAATTGAAAATAGATATTCATCGAACATAGTCTTCAGAATGAAGGGAATGTTTTGCCAAAACGTCTTGTGCAGAACCCAACCAAGTTAGGCTTATACGGCAAAAAGGACTTCTTCTTATTAATCATTCTCAATTCTCTGTTCTTAACATATAAAGCCTCGTGCGCTGTCACCGCCGCTTTTTTCTTCTCAGCGAAACCATTGCCTTTCGGTCTTTCAGCGACCTCTATGCTCCACCGCTCGTTCATCCTTTTCTTCTCCGCCGTCAGGAACAGATACGACTCCTTCCCCTCGCTATTGCTCCGGCGAAGCAAATCAAAAAGCTTCCACTTCTTTGACGACGACCCTGTCGAATTGCTCTTCTTGCATTTTCTCGGCGAATTCGGCGTCCACATGCAGTAAGTAGCTGCCGGGACTCCCTCCAATTCATCCGCCTCCGACGAAGACGACGAATCCGACAGCGGAACCTGTAACAGATCGTGCTCGCTCCGGTGAAGATCGTCTCCGGTGATAGGGAACCGGAGGACTGCCGCGCCGGAATCGCGTCCGCCGGCGATGCTGCTCCCTTGCGTACTTGGTATCTTGTGGTTGAAAATGGGGAAAAACGCGTCGTCGAAACAGGCTTCATCTCAAAACGCCGCAAACTCGAAACTCGCGTCGTCGTTTAGAGTCCTGATGTGATCTTGTCCGACTTGATTATCGACGACAGCGAGTTGAACGGTGGTGTAGTAGTTGAAGCTTGGACACGTCATCGAATCTAAATACTCTTTTTCTTGTTCTTTCTGCATTTTTTTTTCAATTTGGAGCACAACTCAAAAGCGTTGCTTTTTGGACTTGTTTTTCTGATCTCTGGCTTTTCGTGCAGATTGAGAACGATAGCAGAATAGCCGTGGACTTTGTGTATTTATAGGATGGAAAAGGAACATGGAAATCAACTTGGAGAAGTCCAGGAAGCTCACAAGGTATTATAATAATCATTTCAAGAATACAAGGTTTATATTTTTAAAATACGTCAGGAATGATGCAACTGTAACTGCTGTCACCATACGAAAAATGTATTGTGATTGTAATTTTTAATTATAATTTATTATTAACATTTGAAAAAAAATAAACTACTTTCATTTAAACCGTATTAATTTAATGTTTAAACCTTTCTGTGGGAGCAAATATAGAAGGAAAAAGAAAAATTAGTACATTAGGAAAGGAGTAATAAATTTTAGTGTTGTATACGGACTAGTAAAAATCTTTATTATGGAATGAATATGAAGAAGGTCAGCGTACACGATGAAGATGAGACAATAGCACAATGTTAGTAGACTTTTGTTAAAATACTAATTTCTATTTATATAAAGATAATATTTTACTATATAAGTTTACTTTTTTTTATTCGTCATTTATATGATAAGAAAATTTATGTTAAAATATAATTTAAAATTAGAGTTCATA
The DNA here is from genome assembly GCA_027742795.1 of Vigna hirtella. Lineage (NCBI taxonomy): Eukaryota > Viridiplantae > Streptophyta > Magnoliopsida > Fabales > Fabaceae > Vigna > Vigna hirtella. The sequence goes on along the minus strand of JAHCHA010011612.1, from coordinate 14,660 downwards.
AAAATAAAAAATGTCTATATTTTTAGAATTATGTTTGATTGTCTTTATCTTTATCAACTAAATAAAAATTAAATTTCAATAATTTTCTTTTAAATCTACGTTGATTTTTTTTTTTGAAAAAAAATCTTCTTTGATTTGACGCTTTGTTTAGTTTTCACATTTCCACTTATTCAGATATATAACTAGATTTTGTTTTATGGCGTGTCTTGATTCACACGTTTTTCCATCCATGTTTGCGTATGTGACTGCGTATTCCTCAAGTAAATAAGTTTTTGTTTGGCCTTCAGTAGTTTTTTCGTTATATTTTTATTCCCTTTTTGTCCCTTTTGACACTTGAACAAGATCATGCGAGGAAATGAAGGAAGAAATAAAGATTGTTTGCGTGTGGATATGATGTTGTTTTCTTTTGCATGTCCTTATGTCCATGTTCGGTGTTATTGTCATCCACATGAAAGGGCATAATCATGCATATTGCATTTTACTTTTTTTCTTTTGGGTCACAAATTACGCTTTACTTTGTTATTGGGGAACAAACAGGCAATGATGGGTTAAAAATGTCCATGGATTCTACCGTGGATACTCATTTATGGATCCACCGGTGATCAACATATTAAACCATTAGATATATTAGTAAAATATATGAACGAATAAAATTAATGACAGGATAAAACCAGTAATGACAGGAAATTTGCAATTTAGTCCCTGCATAAAACCTTAATTTTCATAAACTGTAAGTAATAATGTTCAGAGTATGAAAATAAATTATATTTTTAAAAATAAATATTTATATTTTCAATAATTAATTAAATTATAATATTTTTTCCTTTTGAGTTTAATTTATTAAATTTGTATATCAATGGTCATTACTAATAACAATTTATATTATAAAATTAGACAAGACTAATTAATTTTCATTTACATTATATTATTTTATTTATTATCTAAATTAATACTAATTTAATTTATTATTTTAAAAGCAAAACAAAATCAAATATTCATTTTGTCATTTGTTTATTTCTGTTAATTATTTAATAAATTATTATTTGATGACTTTAATATTAATTTTTACAAAAACAAATTCATATATTTTTTTAATTGTCTTACAAAAATTATTAAATAAATAAATAAATAAATTTTATTGAATATAATACAAAATAATAATAAGAAACATATATATAAAGAAATCCGCTAAAGACTGGCCAATTTCCAAAAAGAAAATATAAACAAAAGTAAATCTTTGTCTTTCATGATCCCTAACCATGCTATACCTGAAATAACAACTGTTAATTTTTATAAATAACTGTGATATGGATATATTGATGGATTTTGTATTTTAGTTTATCCGAGAATAAAGTTTTGCATTATGTTCACACAAAGAAATTGGATTAGTTTATCATGTTTTCTTTATTCTTTTACTTTTTTAGTGATGAATTTTTTGAAAAAGGATTAAATCGAAAAATTAAATAATAATAAAAGTTTATTCAAATTTCAATAAAAAATTCATACAATTTTTAACTTAAAATTAAAAAAAAAGACTTGTATATTTTTTCTTATATATTATATATTTCTTGGTTGTAATCAACGTAAAACTGAAATTTTGGCTTGAAGTCTTAACACGGGTAAATTTGATCATATTTATAATTAATATATTATTTATGTCTATGTGATGACAAGTTATTTAGATAAGTACCAAGATAGCATTCAACTCAAATTGTAAGAGCAACTCACATAACAGTGGCTCAAACTTACATAGCAAATAAAGAATATACATATATATATATATATATATACATATATATATATATATATATATATATATATAACACGTAAGCAAGCAATTTTTAAAAACTTTCAACAATGTTGTATAAAACTGGATGATAGCTTATTAACCTTCAATAGCAGGTATGCTAGAATTCACATAAAAATATCATCATTCTCATTAATATTTTTCGTTCGTTGAAAGAGGTGCAACGTAAAATGATTAGGTTTCATCGTGTATGTGTAACGCAACACATGATCTAGCATTAGCATATTGTTTTCAGGGTCGATGATTAAGCCAAGTACAAATTATTTGGTGGTGGTCGCAATAGTAATATTAAACAATTTATCACATAAATAATATGCCTGCCACACGCCCTACAAACACAAATATAGCGTGTAGGTTTCATTGCATCGTGCTTTTATGCAAAAGAATTTTGTTGCTTCCCTTGTATGCACCCTATAAAAAAAATTAAACCTATGGTATGCTTGTAGGAAAGTGGAAGGTATATTTGAACATTTTTTTTCTGAAATAACTAGAAGAAAACTAAAATAAGAAAAAAAAATCTTTTTAAATTAAAATCAATTTATCTAAAAAAAATTGAGGAGCTTCTACAAATTAAACTATAACTAATTTCAACTTTAGAAATATTAATTTCATTTTATTAGTTTTTATCAACTGAAAAAAATTATATGAAAAAATTATCTAAACACATGTAATTATTATAATTTGTTATTAAATCTTTCTATTAGTTGCATTCTATATTATTATTTCTACAGACCGGTCATACATTCTTAACTCCTTGATGTTTGATCTTTGGATCACTCCTATATTCTATTTTGTGTATTTTGATTGTTTTGAGCTATTCGGATGGTATATGTAGAAAATACTCTAAAACTTAGCTCTTTTCAAAAGATAAAAGTAGTATGTTGAATCTAACAACCTAACAATTTTTTAAAAAATACAAAAAAGGACAAATTATCATTACCTGCTCATCATATACCTTCCTCTCAATCTCATATTTCAAATAAGTGTAGTTGGAGTCCTCAAAAGTTAGCAAATATCACTAACTAAACAACTCTTAGGTGATATAATTTTATATAATTATTTAAATTATATAAATCAATCAATAATTTTATTTTTTAAATTAAATTTCTAGAATTTAATTATATAAAATTTTATATTATGAAGTTATTATAGTTTTAAATGGTGTAATTAAGTTATATTTATATTATTTAAATAGAAAATAAGTTGTTTATGGTTTCGAAGAGAAAGCAAAAAAGAGTCCTGAAGTTTTAGACCGAAACCAAACTCACCATTTGAAACTATACAAACTCACATTCTTCTATGTCATAAACTTATGTGTATATAATATAATGGTTCATTAGAGCATTTTAGATGGAACGCATAAATTAATTAATTGAAATTATTGAATGATTAATTTTGAATGAAAAGTGAAATAATACAAAATGGATAAACTTTGTTGAATACAAAACTAAATGTTTTAGTAGAAAAACGAATCTTAATTGTCCCTCTTCAATGCCACCTAATAATAAAAACTATATAATTATTAATACGAAATAAGAACTTAAGTTATTTTAGCGTTTTGGGTGGCCCTTTTCGACCACGAGAGAATAAAGTAGAATCATGGTTGAAACGTAGACCAAAGAGTATTGGTAAGTCTAATTGAAACTTTGTACTTAATTTAATAAATTATTATAGGTCTTTTTCTATTTCAATGCTTTTTGTTAAAACAGTAGAGTTTCTAGAAACAAAATCCTGCACAAGAATGCAGGTATTCAATAGCGTCAGGCATGACGTTGATTGAAGTAAAGGGCGGCGAGTAATAAACAAAAAACAAAAAGAAAGAGGTTGTTTTGTTAATTAAGAAACCAGTTAATAGAATAATGTAAGGTATAACTTGCCCAAGATGCCATCACCAGAGGTGTCATATATGACAGCCCAAGAATCAGTATTGTATAATCAGAAAATATATTATGTATTTACTACATGATCAAATTTTTGATAATTGAAAATAAATTATTTTCGATACATTAAAGAAATTTAATATATATATATATATATATATATATATATATATATATATATTATGAAGAATGTTGGAAGACAACTAAATCGAAGGAAGTGACACATGTATTGACAACCAAAGAGGTGGAAACGGAGACTTGTCAAGGTAAACAGGATGGAAAAGACAAATCCAGTAGAGAACATTGGCTTCAAACAACAAAAGAATTAGGTATGTGATCAAACTTCAAGTTTAGGAAATTATGAATTTGTTGTGCAGTAAAATAGTTGTGATAATTGGTATAGCTGAGATTAAATTGCTTGTTGTTCGGGTGAAAAATCAATGGTTATATGTTGTTTGAAGTGTTGATTAATTGAAATATGTTGCTGGTAGTGCAGTCTTTATAAAACAGTGGTTATACATGTTGTTTTTGGGTTAAGAATGCTTGTTGTTTTAAGCTGTTTGGTGCAAGATTTTTGAGTTTGGTATTGGACGTGATGTTTATGTGTTGTGTGGACTAGTTTTTATAATGTTTAGGTTTATGATTAAATGTTTGAAGTTGAAACATGATGGTGCCGTGAATTTTGATGGTTGGAAATTGTTTAGTTTTAAGTTCAGAACCTGCAACATTGAAACTATATAGGGTGTGGTGTGTTTCGAGGTTTATCAGTGTTGTCTTAGTGGTTTTAAGAGTTCTACGTTAAATGAGATTCTGCGTAGTTGTGAACACGGTTAGTTTGTACAGTGATTATAAGGTGGTAGGATTAGACTTGAGCCAATTATTAAGTGTACATACTGATATGGTGTTTGTGAATCATATTGTGATCATAAGGAATGACCAAACCAGTGGTGGAGCGTTAAGGTTTGGTGTGCAGGGTCTAGTGTGTGTTTGTTTTGCCTATGTGGTGTAGATTGTTGTGTTTTAATATGGATGTTTTGTTGGTATGTACTTATGCATGTTTTGTTGCTAATAACGTTTGAAAATCATGTTGTATGTATAGCTGTTTGCGTTGTGATTCTGTGTTTCTGGTTGTGGCCGAGCTGTCCGAGCTGCATGGACGGGTTGAGATGTCCGAGCTGCATGGTTGGGTTGGGCTGTCTAAGCTACGTGACCTTGCAGAGTTGACCTAGAGTTAGGCTAAGGATGTTTCTGTTTGGATTGTATGTTTCTTGGCAGGGTTGACCGAGAGTTCGGCTAACTGGGATGTTTGGATTGTTCTGGACCTCGATCTGTATTTTCTAAAACTCGGCCAAGAGGTTTCTGACTATGGTATAGTTGTTTGACTGACTAGTTAAGCTATATGAGAGGTGAGTCATGTAAAATTCGAAGAAAAATAATATGTTGAGTTCGTGAAACGGAGAAACAGAAAAACTCAGAGGAGAAAGAAGAGAAAACACAGAGAGAAAAATATCTGAGTATTTCGATATTGAATTAATTCTTTAAACGCAAAGACAGGCTACAATATATATAGTCATTCCAAGCGACTGAGAAACAAACAACAAAGACCGAACGGTCGTTTAAGAAAAAACCAATCGAAGGCCGAACGAACGTACGAACCAAGTACGAATCTACAAGACCGAACGATCACAAGAGAACGTTCGGTCACAAAGGACCAGAACAAGTCGAACGATTATCAACATGAAACCGATCGGCCAAAGAATAATAGAAGAGTCTAACCAACAAATCTCCACCTAGACTCAACTATTACAAGAAAGAACAAAAAACCGAACGGTATACAATTACAGACTGAACGGTAAAAAACCAATCCTGAACAACAACTTCAGAAACTTCTCTTTAGCAAGCGGCTTAGTCAGCATATTTGTAGGGTTGTCTTTAGATGCAATTTTGCAAATTTGGACATTACCGAATTCCACAATGCTCCTGACAAAATACAGCTTGACGTCAATATGCTTTGTTCTAGAATGGTAGATCTTATGGTTGGCCAAATGTATGGTGATTTGACTGTCACAATGAACCCGGACGGCCGTTTGATCAATACCAAATTCCCGAATCAAGCCTTTTAACCACAGTGCCTCCTTTACCCCTTCAGCGAGCGCACAATATTCAACTTCAGTGGTTGAAAGGGCAACAACCGGTTGCAATGTAGACCTCCAGCTTACAGCAGTACCAAACAGTGTAAACGCATATCCCGAACGGGATTTCCTTGTGTCCATGCACCCGGCAAAATCTGAATCAACAAAACCATCAATATAACCTCCACCTTAAAAGTTATTCTGGAAAAGTAATCCAGTATCAAGAGACCCCCATATGTATCTAAGCATCCACTTCAATGCTTCCCAGTGATTTTGTCCAAGATCAACCATAAACCGACTGAGAACACTTACTCCATGCGCCAGGTCAGGTCTTGTGCAGACCATGCCATAGATGATGCTCCCAATCCCATTTGAAAACCGAACAGATTTCATCTTCTTCCTTTCATCCTCGGTCTTCGCGCATTGTTCTTTGGTGAGTTTCAAGTGTTGACCGATCGGTGTGCCAGCAGATTTGGATTCAGTCATCCGATACCTTGAAATCACCTTCTGTAAATAAGTCTTTTGAGATAAAAACAAGTTTCCACCCAGTTTATCTCTCTTTATGTCAATGCCCAATATCCGCCTTGCTTCCCCTAGCTCCTTCATCTCGAAAGCACCACCCAACTTTGCTTTCATCTCATGAATCATGCTTCTGTCACTACTGGCAATCAGAATATCATCCACATATAGAAGAAGATACAGTACCTCACTGTTACGGTTCAGAGTATACACGCAGTCATCATAATTGCACCGCTTGAAGTTTAGCTTTATCTAGAAATCATCAAATTTCCTGTACCACTGCCTTGGACTTTGCTTCAAGCCATACAGAGACTTCTGCAACAGGCACACCCTTTCATCCAAAGTAAATCCCTCCGGCTGCTTCATATAAATGGTTTCCTCCAAGTCTCCAAGCAGAAACGCAGTCCTCACATCCAACTGTTCTAGATGCAAATTGCGGTGAGTAATTATCGCCATTAAAACTCTGAACGAACAGTGCTTCACAACAGGAGCAAAAATCTCATGATAATCTACACCCTCAATCTGAGTAAAGCCTTTGGCAACAAGCCTTGCTTTGTACCTTGCTTTCTCACCCCTGGTATAGCTTCATTTTTCTTGAAGATCCATTTTGTACCTACAACCTTCTTACCCTTTGGCAGATCCACCAATCTCTAGGTGCTATTCTTCCTCAACGTCTCCAACTATTCCTTCATAGCACCCTGCCAAAGATGTCGATCGCTACTGTGAAGAGCCTCCTTGTAACTTCTCGGTTCACCCGAGCTTTCAAGATCTTCAGCAGCATTCAAGGCGTAGCAAATTAAATCTGCCTCTCCAAACCGTTCGGTTGGCTTAGAGATCCTCCTTTCCCTATCACGGACAAGATGATAATTCCTCAATTCATCACCAGCACCTCTTGAGTGACTCACATCACCAGATATACCATCTATATCATCACCAAGATCTGTGATAGACTGGCTTTGCCCTACACTCGTTCGGTACTCATCTAATGACCGAACGGTTTCGTCTTGCACTTCACCCGTTCGGTCTTCCTCAGTCAATGACCGAATGGCTCCATTAGTAGTATGCTCCACCTCAATGAGCGTCTTCTTCTCGCATCAAGGATTTTCAGCATGCATTGCCATTCTCGTTTCGTCAAAAATGACATCCCTACTAATGATCAGCTTGGACGGTTTAGTATTTAACCTCCATAGCCTGTATCCCTTAACTCCTTCAGCATATCCAAGGAATACACTCTTTACCGCTCGGGCCTCCAGCTTATCCCCTTTGACATGAGCAAATGCCAAAGAACCGAACACCCTCAAGTTTGAGTAATCAGCCGGTCGTCCACTCCAAACTTCCATTGGTGTTTTGTGATTGAGAGCCAAAGAAGGACTCCTGTTAATCAGGTATACAACTATATTGGCAACCTCTCCCCAGAAAGCCTTTGACATCCCTGATCCAAGCAGCATGCACCGAACCCTCTCCATAATTGTTTTGTTCATCCTTTCAGCCAGACCATTCTATTGAGGAGTTCCCACTACAGTCTTGTGCCTCCTGATCCCTTTAACCTTGCAGAACTCATTAAATTCCTCTAAAACGAAGTCCAGACCATTTTCAGTTCTTAGACATTTCAGCCTACACCCCAATTGGTTCTCGGTTTGTGTATGCCACTCCTTAAATCTCTGAAAAGTTTTAGATTTATTCTTCAGAACGTAAATCCACACTCTTCTTGAAAAATCATCAATGATGCTCAGGAAATACGCTCCTCCACCATGAGTCTGAGTTCTTGCAGGCCCCCACAAGTCAGCATGAGCGTACTCAAATGGTCGTTCGGTTAACTGCTTCTCTTGACCAAATGGTATCCTGTGTGATTTCCCTAAGACGCAATGATCACAGAAATCTAGCTTCAAGACCCTTCTCACTGATATGACCCATCCTCAAGTGCCAAAGTCGAGCGGTATTCTCAATCTTCCAACTTGCTACAGAGACATGACCAATGACTGTGGATCCCTCAAGAATGTACAAGCCATTCTTCCTTCTGCCTTTGACAACCATAGAATCTCCAGAACACACCCTCATCACTCCATCTTCGACTTTTGTGGTGTAACCTCCAAGATCAAAGGAACTTATTGAAATTAAATTTCTCTTCAGTTCAGGCACATACCTCACGTCCTGCAGTACCATCTCTCGGTTATCAAACATCTTCAGCCTTACCGACCCCACTCCTTGCACTCGGCAAGCCTTGTTATTTCCCAGCAGCACATTTCCATGCTCCTTCTGATCTAGACTCTCAAGAACTCCTTTACCGGGAACATGTGATAGCTGCAGCCAGAATCCATGACCCAGCTCCTTTGAGAATCTTCAGACGAAGCCACCATAACACCAGCATATTCATATCCTTCAGAAGCCTCTGCCACATCAGCAGTTTCCTGTGGCCGAACGGTTTTGCCTTTCTCTGGACAATACTTCTTGATATGTCCCATCTTTTGGCACTTGAAACATCTCACATGTTTCACACCTTCTAGCTTCGACTTCTTCCCATTTCCAGCCTGCTTCTTCCATTTCCCTTTCACCGAAATCAGCCTAGATGCCACCTCCTCGGTTGCCTTCGAATCTTGGAGCTTTTGAAACTCCTTGGTTCGAATTGACGTCACAACCTCCTCTAGCGTGATCACCTGATCTTTACCGTAGAGCAAGACATCCCTGAAATGCTCGAAGGTTCTTGGAAGTGCATTCAGAAGAATAACCGCTTTATCTTCATCTTTCAATCTCACGTCAATATTCTCCAGATCGTCAACAATCTTACTGAATTCTGCAAGCTGCTCCTCTATGGTTCTTGAATCTATCATCTTGAACGAATAGAGTTGTTGCTTCAGACACAACCTATGAGCCAGCGATCTCGTCATGTACAAAGATTCCAGCTTCGCCCATATTCCAGCCGCATTCTTTTCCTTCGCAACCTCCCTCAGCGTCTTATCACCCAGACACAGAATGATTGTGATTCTTGCTTTATCCACCATTCGTTTCTTCTCTTCTTGCGACATTGCAGCACCCATGTTCAACTCACCCTTCAACGCTTCATCGCATCCCTGCTGTATCAAGATAGCCTCCATCTTGATCTTCCACCACCCGAAATCATTAGAACCATTGAACTTCTCAATGTCAAACTTGGTTGCCATCGCTTCTGGAGTTTCTTGATTCACTGCTCCACGGTGGGCGCCAATTGTTGAGTTCGAGCGTGAAACGGAGAAACAGAAAAACTCAGAGAAGAAAGAAGAGAAAACACAGAGAAAAAAATGATCTGAATATTTTGAGATTGAATTAATTCCTTAAACGCAAAGACAGGCTACAATATATATAGATATTCCAAGCGACTGAAAAACAAACAACAAAGACCGAACGGTCGTTTAAGAAAAAACCGACCGAAGGCCGAACGAACGTACGAACCAAGTACGAATCTACAAGACCGAACGATCACAAGAGAACGTTCGGTCACAAAGGACCAGAACAAGCCGAATGATTATCAACATGAAACCGATCGGCCAAAGAATAATAGAAGAGTCTAACCAACATAATAAAATAAAATATATAACAAAGGAAAAATAATATAAATTTGGTTTTTTTGTGTGGTTTTGTGTTAAAATTGTTGCTAGATAAATAAATTGATTTATAGTTTTATTAAAATGTTGTGGTTTGTATGATTTATATAGGTATGTTTGTGATTATTTTTTAATGAAAAGCTTGTAGTCTAGTTGTTATGTTTTGTATTTGTGGTGCATGGGGCAAAGATTCGAAACCATGTAGGGCCAGACAAACTTACACTTCACAATGCTCAATTATCAAAGAAAGTATGTCTTGTCGCATTCTTAGTTCTCGGGGTAGTCAGCTCCCCTCGTAACGTTGATAATCTCTATCGAGTCTTATGAGCTCATGTTTCTCGTGATTACCATTGGATCTTCTGAATCATTCGGCCCTCACGGTGGGTGTCAAAATGATTCAGGTATAGGGTCGAGTAACTTCACAAAACACACATTCACACTTTTACTCGTTAGCCGTACGATTTCCTATATTTGTTCTAAATCAAAGTCTTTCTTCATCAGGTCTCCAAACTGATCAGGGGGTACCTATCAAGAAGGACATGGTCGGGGGGTCGTACCACCAAAGAAGGACAGACAGTCGGTTACGTATGTGGGATTACCAAACTCGGACAAGATATGACAAATACCATCTGGTCGATAGGATTGAAAGTCGAACAGACAGTTCTAGTAGCAAACAACTCGGACAAGATATGTAGGGCCATCTTTCTTATGCCTTTATTTTGTGGTGCGTGGGGGCCCACCAGTGGGATAGCTCATTAAAAAAGAAAACATATAAAAAAAGGCTTAATAGCTTATTTTGTCCCCATTTTTGCTCAAATTTGTCAATTAGGTCCATCCTTTGAAAAAAAGTGTCAAATACGTCCCCACTTCGTAAATTTTGCATCAATAAAGTCCATTTCGTTAAATAGAAACAAACGGAGTTATGGGATTGATGATGTGGCAGAAAACAGTATTAACGTGTTATTTTGTATGTGTATTTGTGTTGATGTGTTAGTGAATTAGAGGTTGACGTGGAAAGTAATTCACCCTTCATGCACCATGGTCTTGATTCTTCCATCATTTCATCTTCTTTCACTTTCTCTGCCAAAAAAAAGTACTCATTCTTGCTCTCAACAACATCATCACAAACAGATTCATCAACCTCATTCATCACTCCAGTAACACTCAGATTCATCACCAAGTATCATTACCTTCACTCATACCTTAGAAAATCTCCATCATCCTCATATAATCACCTGCACATTCAAACCCAACCAAAATAGAGAAACATCGAACAAAGAACCACCTCCAAATTGAAAACCAAAACTCCATAATCGCTAATCACAAAAACAAAACAAGATCAGAAACCCCAAAATGACCAAGAACACAAGAACAAAACTCTTGACCGAGAAATTCCCCAAATCAGAAACCACCTGTTAAACCCCCAAATTACAAAATTGAATCACAAGAATAGGAAAACCCCAAACGTAGCAATCATCAAAGTCGTCCTCTTCAGAGCTTGACCCGTGTGAAATGCGAGAAAGAGGAGCTCCAATTTGATCCCTAACCTGTAGAGAAGCACATAATCCCAACTCGAGATCGAAACAAAGACTCAAGATTTCCCAAATTTAGAAACCCAATTTCGACAAAACCCCATGGTTGCCATTTTGAATGGCAATGATGCTTCCCCTACAATGAAGCCAGAGAACCAGAAGAAATTTTTGGGAAAGAAGAAGAGTTTTTGCAAAGCCCCAAATCAAAACCTTCAATCACAAGCCATGTTGCCGCGAAACTGCCTGAGAACGGAGGCACCACACCGCAAACGCAAGCCCGCTCTTCTCTTCCACGACGTTGCCATCAAACAAGGCTTCTCGCATCGCGAAGACGTCGACGACCCTAGCTTGGCCGCGGCGGTGGCTTGCGCGGGAAAGCATCGTTGACGGTGTCGGCAACCTCGTCAGTCAGTGTCAGAGCTTACCTCAAGCGCGCACGGAGGGAGGAACGCCATAGTGGCGGGCGGTGTCTCTGGCGAGGATCGGTGCCACCAGCGACAGTTTTGTTCGGCCAAAGGGAGGCACGATAGCATTGGAGGGCAGAGCTTCTGCTAATGAAGGTGGAGAAGAGACCTTCGTTTCTGAAAAAGAAAAAAAGAAACCCTAGAGAAAAGAGGGTTTAGGCCTAGCCTAGAAAATACTAAGTGCACCCCTAAATTCCATCTCTGCACCATTTACTAACTCGTAAGCATAAATATATCTACAAAATAACACGTCTTCTGCCATGTTATCAATTTCTTAACTTCGTTTGTTTGTATTTAACGGAAGAAATTTCATTGATACAAAATTTAAAAAATAAAAATGTATTTGACACTTTTTTTTCAAATGTTGAACTTGACAAACTTGAATAAAACTGGGAACAAAATAAACTATTAAGCTTAAAAAAAATCATATTAATCTTTAAGATAATCCCTGTTTCCATAGTTTTTAAAAAATTAAAAAAGATAAATTGATAATTCACAAATAACTGAACAATTATAACTCTAAAATATGTATAAACTATCAAGAATGATTGTGTAAAATTCAAATGTCAAATTTGCTTTACAACTTACTTCTTATAATTATTAAAACATTATATGCGCGGTTATTTTTTCACTATCAGTATAGAAATTTTTTTATCAAATATATCAATATATACAGATTTTGGCATTTAAAAAATACAACTTTTATAAAAATTGACACTCATAGTACCGACTTCTATCACAACTATCATATATATATATATATATATATATATATATATATATATATATATTTCTATTGAAATCCTGTTGTTAACATACGATGAAATCTTTTTTACCTTTTAAAGTAGTTTTTATATTTTTTCCAAATCTTATATATAAACTTATCTTCTAATTTTAATGGATTTCTAAAAAAAATTCATGCTTTCTTTAAAAATTTAAACAATCATACATTTGTTTATATATTCCTTATTTTGAAATATCCTTTACTAATTTAATTAATAAGTTAAAGGAACAATATTGTATTACTTTTAATCTTGAAAATTTGTTATGTTATAGTTTTTGTGTTTTTTTTTTAAATCTTATATATAAACTTCTCTTCTAAACGTAATGGATTTCTAAACAAAATTCATGTTTTCTTTAACTTTTTATTCAATCATACATTTTTTTATATATTCTTTACTAATTTAATTAATATATTAAAAAACAATATTGTATTAGTTTTAATCTTTAAATTTTTTTGTTATATTATATATATATATATATATATATATATAAGGGTTAAATATGTTTTTCGTCCCTTAAGTATCACAAGAATTTGGTTTTAGTCCCTACTCGAAACTTTGATGGTTTTTAATTATTATAGTTTTGAAACTCTTACTATTAGTCCTTAAAATTGGATGGCGTTAACTTTTAGTAGATGTGACAAACGGTGAGGCCACATCTTATGCTAGTTTGCCTCTTCACTCTCTGTCACGTTGCTTTTTTTTTATCTGGCCAATAAGAATCCGACACGTGTCAGCCCCCTTCCACCCCAAATTAGGGTTTGCCAGATTGGGGAAACTTGCCCCTGTACCTCCGCCACGATTTTTCTCTTCTATCTTATGTCGTCATGAGCCAAGAATGCGATAAGGGAAGGGTTGCTCTCTTGTAGGTGGCAAATGGAGTTTCTGCTGTGTTTTTGGATTTGCAGGTCTGTTGCAGGTGATGGCGCCTCTGGATGACGATGATGACACGAGGGAGGATGTCGCGGCTTGCAAGGATTTTGTGCGTTGAAGGTGGCGTTGATGGAGGATGACGTCGCTGCAGGGGAGCTTCCGTGATGAAGGCGCGATGGCGAAGAGGCTTAGGCGATTTAGGGTTCGTCGCAACACTCGCGATTTGGGATTTCGCTTGGCTGTGGTTCTCGATTGGTCGGAGCGAACTCGATGTGCGTCTTCCGGCACAGTGAGATTTGCGATTAGGGTTGCTCGCGTTTTTTGGTTTTGTTTGAGTTTCAGGTGATTCTGGGAATGCGATGGATGCTCGCGTTTTCTGGAATGCCATGGAGCAAGTGTTGACGGCGCGAAATAGTGGACGTTGCGGCTGTCTGCTTCGCTGAAATGGGGATGATAACCCCTGCTTTTGGGTCACGCCGAATTAGAGGAAGGGGAGACTAGTCTTCACGAGTCGGACCGGTTGTCGAGGACGACGTCGGCGGTGACCATCCTGGTTTGTGGCTCGTGGAGGCTGGGCTCTCTCAGGCAGCGATTGACGGAGGAACGAGAGAGCTTCTCTCGCGCGCAGAGAAAAGGCAAGGAGGGAGAAATCGACGTCGCAGCCGGCAATGGCCCCGGTGGAGATTGGTGGCGCCGGCGACGCCTTGGACTGAGCGGAAGGTCCGGCACGGCGGCTGGTCCGATGGAGGCTAGGGTCTACTGGAGAAGACGAACGAAGTTATCAAGCACAAGCAACATGGGAGAGAGTGAAGAGGCAAGCTGGCATAAGACGTGACCTCGCCGTTTGTCACATCTACTACAAGTAACGCCGTCCAATTTTAAGGACTAATAGTAAGAGTTTTAAAACTATGAGGACTAAAAACCATCAAAGTTTCGAGTAAGGACTAAACCCAAAATCTCGTGATACTTAAAGGACGAAAAACATATTTAACCCTATATATAATATACATAAATATAATTTTATTATTAAAAAATACGACTTTTATAAAAATTGACACTGACTTCTGTCAGAACTATCATATATATATATATA
>JAHCHA010011608.1:7950-42360 GCA_027742795.1 Vigna hirtella | reverse complement strand
ACATTGATGTTTACTTAGCACCTTTAATTGATGATTTGAAATTGTTGTGGGAAGAAGGCATCAACGTGTTTGATTCACATGTTCAAGAATAGTTCCGTTTGCGTGCAATGTTGTTTTGCACTATAAATGATTTCCCAGCGTATGGAAACTTGAGCGGTTATAGTGTTAAAGGTCATTTTGCATGTCCCATATGTGAAGAAAACACTAGTTACCTTCAGTTGAAGCATGGTCAGAAGACGGTATATACAAGACATCGAAAATTTCTTCCTCGTAATCATCCTTATCGTAGATTGAAAAAAGCATTTAATGGAAGTGTTGAGGATGAGGTTGTGTGCAGACCCCGGAATGGTGAAGAGGTGTACAACAAAGTCAAAAACATTGACATTGTGTTTGGAAAACATCATAAAAGTACCTCTGCAAAGAACATTTGGAAGAAACGATCAATATTTTTTAAGCTTCCATATTGGTGTGAACTTGATGTTAGACATTGTATTGATGTGATGCACGTTGAAAAAAATGTTTGTGACAGTGTCATCGGAACTTTATTAAACATCAAAGGGAAGAGCAAAGACGGAATAAAAGCAAGACAAGATTTGGCTGACATGGGAATCCGATCTTAGTTACATCCACAGATAATAGGAAGACGCACCTATCTGCCCCCAGCCTGTCACACACTTTCCAAAAAAGAAAAACAAAGTTTTTTTAACTGTTTA
Organism: Vigna hirtella; assembly: GCA_027742795.1. Classification (NCBI taxonomy): domain Eukaryota; kingdom Viridiplantae; phylum Streptophyta; class Magnoliopsida; order Fabales; family Fabaceae; genus Vigna; species Vigna hirtella. Next base: position 41,647 of record JAHCHA010011608.1, on the reverse strand, counting down.
GAAGTGTGAAGGTTCCGCAAGGTTATTCTTCAAATATCAGTAACCTTGTGTCTATGCAAGACTTAAAGCTAGTTGGTTTAAAGTCTCACGATTGTCATGTATTGATGCAACAATTATTACCTGTTGTTATTCGAGGCATATTACCTCCTTCTGTTAGGGGTATTCTGACACGTCTGAGTTTTTTCTTTAATGCCATTTGCAAGAAAGTTGTTGACCCTCGAGGTTTAGATGAATTGGAAAATGAGGGAATAAGACTACTATGTCAATTGGAGATGTATTTTCCACCTTCCTTTTTTGACATCATGGTACATTTGATTGTTCATCTAGTCAGAGAAATTCGAATATGTGGGCCGGTCTTCTTAAGGTGGATGTACCCAGTTGAAAGATACATGAAGATCTTAAAGGGATATGTCAAGAATCAGTATAGACCAGAAGCTTCAATCATAGAGCGATACGTTGCAGAAGAAGCCATTGAATTTTGTTCAAGTTATATGCCATCTTGTGAACCCATCGGTCTTCCCAAGAGTAGACATGAAGGAAAATGTGAAGGTAAGGGTGTTCGAGGTGTGAGAATTCAAAGTGTTAGCAGAAAAGAAATTGACCAAGCTCATTTGTACGTCTTAAACAACACTATTGATGTGATTTCTTACATTTCTGACCACGTTAATGAAATAAAGGCAGCAAACCCAAAAATGAGTGAAAAATGGCATCTTAATGAACATGTGAAAACCTTCTTGCAATGGTTTAAGAAAAAGATTTATGCGACTCCACATGTTTCTGAAACTTTATTGAGGTTATCTCGTGGGCCGAACACAGATGTCATTACATATGGTGGGTACTATAGAAACAATATTTCTTTTCAAACAAAGGTAGAAGATGACAAAAGCAGAGTTCAAAATAGTGGCGTCACACTACAAGCTGAGTCTGTGCACTTTGCTAGTTCTAAAGACAAAAATCCAATCACAGCATCCATCAGTTATTTTGGAATAATACAAGAAATATGGGAAGTTGATTACGTCACTTTTAGAGTCCCAGTTTTCAAGTGTAAATGGGTTGAGATAAATTCTGGTGTCATGATGGATGACCTTGGTTTCACATTGATAGACTTGAACAAGATGAATTACACTGATGAACCATTTATCATGGCTAGTCAAGCAAGACAAATATTCTACGTAAATTGATCCAGCGAATAACAAATGGTCAGTGGTTTTAGAAGGAAAAAACATGCATGGACATGATGATGACGATTCTCTTGATATACTTGAGACAACATCTGTTGCATGTAGACCCACTGAAGACCCAGTTGATGATGTTGCCGATGTCATGCAGGCAATTCGTAGTGATCACAACGAAGGCATTTGGGAAAAAACAATTAATTAATAGGTTGATATTTTGTTTTTTATTGACTTTATATGTATGTTCATCATAATTGAATTATTACTAACGTTGTTTAATTTTTCAGGTATGTCGGCCTCAGACTCAGGATCGGGAAAGAGCAGACGTGGACGAGGCGTCACCCGAGTGGCAGATGTGACCTCCGGACGCGTGGATGGTCAGAGGAGGCATGTTGACATCGACCCCAGATCAGGTCATCCATCAGGGCCAAATGCTGATAGGTTTAGGAGTTATCTGGGTAAGTTAGCAAAAAGTCATGTCTCTATCCTTCATGCATGTTGGGATGACGTCCCAGAGGTCGACAAGAACCTCTTATGGCAAGATATTCAGGTATGTTTATACTTCATGCAATTTGTGATACACTTATCTTTTATGTTTTCTTTTGGAATAACAAGTTTTTTGTTTTAAACAGCAACATTTTGATATTCCAAACACAATGCAAATTAGAAAGAAAGTGTTATCGCATATAGCGATAAGATGGAGGGATTTCAAGACAAGGCTGACACGACTATATGTCTTTGGAGACAGGCAACATGAAAATCCCTGTCAGCAATATACATTCACAGAGGAGGATTGGATGCAGTTTCGTGCATCTATAGAGTCTGAGGAATGAAAGATATGTTTCTTATCATCGTCTTTCATTGAGTTTTTATGATTTTACACTTATTTATATACATGGTTTCACAGGGTAAAAGGTTAGCCGCCCAAGAAAGACAAAGGCTAAACGACGCACCCCACTTGTTATCACGAGGTGGATATGCAAAACTGGAGAAGAAACTAAGAAAGTCTAGAGCGGATGCCTTGGGACTTGAGTCGCCGGACCTAGCACCTGCACCTGCTAGGTAAGAGCTGTGGAAGGCTGCTCGGACTAAATCTGATGGGAACATGACATCTTCCTCAGCTGCCTTGATCTCACAGAGAATTGTAAGTTCAAATTATAAGCAGTTCTTTGATTGTGTATCTATCACAGCATGTCTTCTAAGTAACTTGGTTTTTTTATGAGCAGGATGAGTTGGTTGAGCAGCAGACTCAGGGCACATTTGCTGGCCAAGGTAGGGACGACATTCTAACAACGGCCATTGGAAGGCCCGAGCACCCAGGACGTGTACGTGGAGTTCCTGGGGCGATTGTTCTTCGTGAGTACTTTGGCCCTACACAGAAAACCCCCCAATCAATGAGTCAGGAGACACTGAGGCAGATGAATCTTCAGTGGGAGGAAAGACTCAACCAAAGCATGAGATCAATGGAGCAACGATTCATGGAGCAGCTACAAGAACAAAAGCAAATACAAAGAGCGCTTGAAGAAAAGCTGCATTCCATGAGGCAAGGCAACATGGGGGCCGATGACACTCCCACACCACCTCGTGTCAGCACTAGAGGGTCGTGCTCTGCTGCAGACCCCACTCAGTATAGCAGTCAATATGAGCTGTTGGTTGATGGGGATCCCCCACGCATTGTGGCTGTCGGACGAGTGCTTGAGGGAGGGCAGACCATTCATGGTGTTGCCATATTACCCCAGCACGTGCGTGTGACCATTGACGAGGTTCGGGATCCCCAGGCTCAGGTGCCTGTACCCACTCCAGAAATTAACTTTGTGGGGGAGGCCATAGGATCATTTATTGCCTGGCCTAGAGCATTGATCATGTCCCACATCGCTACTCCATAGGTATAATGTCTTTTTCCTTAGTATTTCTATGTTTATTGTTCAAATAATTGTTGATAACGCTTTGACGTAAATTCTTATCTTCAGTTCACACGTCCTCAGAAGCAGCCAATTCATGATACAGTCATACATGAAGATGATGAGAGTGCTGAAGCGGAGGATGATCCTCTATCAAAGTTAATGACAAAATTACCAAGATTGAAGAAAGCATCATTAAAACTATACTGGATTTGAGAGTATTTGGTCTTCCCCCACATGTGCCAGTTTATATCACATTCTCTGATGCATTGGAGGTGATTGGGGGAGACAGGATGTTGAATATTTCCATCATTCAGCTGTGGTGCATGTAAGATAGTCAATTTGGTCTTTCATATTACTTTTATTTACATTGTTATAGTTTCTAATAACTTAACTTTGTTGTTTTAGGTACATGGACACAATCGTTGTAGACCAAGGTCGGTCTTCCATGTACGGATTTGTTGAACCTCAGACCATTCAACCGTCTGGTAACACACATCAAAACAGACAACATTATTTGCAAACATGGATGGATGAGTCAAAAAGAGACGTATACCTTGTGCCATACATTGAGGGGTAGGTATTGTTATATGTGGTCAGTTCATTATTATAGTTTCCTTAATTAGTTGAATAACTATTTGTCCTTCGTGATAGGTCGCACTGGCAGCTGATGGTCATCATTCCCAAACAATGTAAAATTATATGGTTTTGTTCGTTGCACAGGAGGATGAAAAATGACTTGAGAACCATGCTTTAAGGGTAAGTGTTTCTCCAAAACTGACTTTGAATTTGATGTTCACCTTCAACTTTTATGATAAATATAGTCATATTAATTATACTTTGTGTTTTCAATCTGTACAGAGTTATTGGTAAATCTCGTGGTCAACTGGTTCAAATTTTGTATCCAAAGGTTGTAAGTCATTTATAGTTTCTAATTCATTTTCTATGTTATTGAATGATCTAAATTCTTAACTATTTAGTTTGTGATTTTAGTGTAACCAGCAGCTAGATTCATGGGAATGTGGCTTCTATGTGATGTGTTGGATTAAGACCATCATTCGAGCTGTCATTACAGATTGGAATGAGGTAATGATGTATACGTTCAATACATTACAAATCAAATTCATCTTCAACATATATGAAACCATAATGAATCTTTCTTGAATATTGCAGCGCTTCAAGAGTACATCGCCTATTCCAGAGGACACAATTAAACAGATAAGGCAGGAGTGGACCGCTTATCTTCTGCAAAGATGGAGTTAGGAATAGTTTTATTTCTTGTTGAACATTGCTTAGTTTTAGTTTAAGTTTTATGTTGATAGTTTTGGTAGTGGATTCAACTCCACATTAAGTAGAACTTTGTTTATATGAAACGCATATTTATATTATTGCAAAATTGTTCTGGGACATTTTTCTGCTTTTCAGGTGTGGTTTTATTGAAAAAATAAATCAATTTTAAAAAAAAAACGCCCCGTAGACGTTTGTTAGTGCACAGTCGGACGTCTATAGACGTCTGGCAGTGCACAAACAGACGTCCAACGCCCCAGCCCCTGTAACAAATAATTCAGCCAAGTAGACGTCCGGGGGAGGGAGGCGTCGGACGTCTATATGGACGTCCGTCCTGACACAGCGGACGTCTATCTAGACACCCGTCCTGACACAGCGGACGTCTATATAGACGTCCGTCCTAAGACAACGGACGTCTACATAGACGTCCGGCCTCACACAACGGACGTCTACATAGACGTCACCCACAAAGACGTCGGGGGAACGTCGGACGTTAAAAGGCCCAAAGAACGGACGTCTATACCCCTTTCTGCACTAGTGTAAGTTTGTTTGCATAAGCCATTTTGAAAATCTTAAAATTGTCTAGGATTATTTGTGAAAATTGTTTTTCAAAATTCTTTTAAAATAGATGAGTTTTTATACTATCTTGCATTTAAGTCATGGTGAGGTTGAGCTACATTCTAAAGCTAAGAGTGACCTTCCATTCTTTGGTGAGAATACTAGTGCATTATCATACTAGCATGGGAGAAAAGAATAGAAGAAATTCATCCATTCCTAGTTAGGCATGTAAATATCATATACTTATTTTATGCATCTCTAGGCTTGTAGGACATGCAAGTGAATGGTGGAATCCAAGACAATCTAAGGTTGAGAAAGGTAGAAAATCTCCAATTCAAGATTGGTGTGACTTGAGAGCATGCATGAGAATAAAATTTATTGCTTCTTCCTTTGTAATAAACCAAGAGCAAATATGTGAGATGAGAGAGATAGAAAAGAAAGAAAGAGTTGAAAGAAAACAATATCTTGCTACCTTAGAAGAAGGGCTTAAAATCCTTAATGAAAAACAAGAAAAAGTCCAAAAGGATTTAAGGAAGATAAAGAGAAGTAGAGATGAAGACAAAAGTGATAACAGTTGAAAAACTGTTATTTTCATGCTTAAAATTGATACTAAAAGGAACCTTTAAGACTTAGAAACTAGCTTGAACTCATATTTTTGCTTTAGTTTTGTGAATAAGAGACCAGTCAACCAGAAAAGTCAACCAGTCAACCAGAAAAGTCAACCAGTCAACCAGAATGCTGAAAAGTCAACCAGAATGCAGAAAAAAATGTGACCGAGTGGCGCTGAGCGGAAATTTGGCGCTGAGCGGCACTTTTCAGGTGCCAAAATCACCGCTGAGGGGCAAAAACAACAGCTGGGGGGAAAATGGATCATGCGCTATTACCGCTCAGCGGTAAAATACTGCTGAGAGCCATTCTAAGTGGGCTTGGACCAGTTTTCTGCTACTTTTATGGGCTTGGGCCTAATTTTCTATATTTTTAGAATATTATATAAGCTTTAGGACGTCCTAGGGTTTGTATCTTTGGCTGAGACGAAGCAAACACTCTCTTTTCCACCCCTTGAAGGAAGATCTTGGATGCTGAGGCTACCTCCTCCTCTTTCTAGGGTTTTATCTTTCATTCTTCCATTATTATTCATCTAGCTTCACCATGAATATGGTGAACTAAACCTTGTATTGTTGTTGGGGAATCAATGTAGTCTTGTGAAACTCTCATATATGGAATTTGTTTTAACGTCTTATATTAAGATATATGCTTTCTTTCATCTTTAGTTAGGGTTTTTCCTCTTTGCTTATTGCTTGCTTTGTTTAACTCATTCATTGCCATGATTATTGATTTTGTCGATACGGGAACGTACGGGGAAATCTAGATCCGGGGAATTTCTCCCAATATCATATTGGTTGCCTTTAAGCTCCTGCACTTCAGAACTAATTACTAGGAATGCTAGGAATTGTATGAACTCGTAATTAAGGATAGGCCTTCTTGCAAGGTGATTTAGAGAGTGGCATTAGCATTGATGAAAAGAATGATGAATTCCTAAAGTATATGAGAGTGGATAAGATGAAATTGATAACCCCAACAACATACTCATCCATTTAATTCATTAGAGTGTTTGTATTCTTCTTTTCCACTGATCAAATTCATGCATACATATTTAATTACTGTCTTTTGCATTTAAACCTACAATCAATTTGTTCTTAAGTCTTAAATAATCAACAAATCATATAGCTAAACTAGGCCGTGCGTCCTTTGGGAAAACGATACTTGGTCTTACCTTGTTTTATTACTTGATACGATTCGGTCACACTTGCCGATTGTTAAACAAGTTTGTGGCGCCGTTTTTCGGTGTTCATAAATTTGTCATCAAAAAGAAGGAAGAAAGAACAAAGAGAGAAAGAGGAGCATGTGGAAAGAGAGAAGGAACAAAGAGAGAAAGAGGAGCAAGTAAGAAGAGAGAAAAAGGAGGAGGAAAGAAGAAGAGAGTATGAAGAGAAAAAGATAAAAGAAAGAAAGGAGAGAAAAAGAAGAGATTGAGATAAGAGAAGAAAAGGAAGAGTTACCAATGCCCCCTACCACTTCCACAATTAAGATTAAGACTAAGATGATGAAGGGAAATTTCCAATCCTTGAACTTTTCTCAAAACATCCAACCATCTTTCATAACTCCAACTTTTAATTTTGAAAAATTTTCAACTTCTTTTTTACCTCCCACTATTTTTAACTCCTCAAATTTTTCCAAATCAAACTTTGAGTTGATGTTACCTTCTAGGATTCAATTAACTCAAAGTAAACACAAACAATTTTGTGGAGTAGACCTTCAAAGTTTTCAAGTAAATTCTTTTAAAATTAGCATAAGGTCTTCTTTAAATCTTTCATCTAGATACATGTTGTTTGTGGCTCAAAAGATTATTGGTTTTGTGTTTGATGACACTTGCATATGGATCGTTGATCCTAGTGGAAAGATACACAAATTAACCAATAATAAGAAAAAGGTTTTTTACATAAAAGAACAAGAAGATTTGAGGACAAATCCTTTTCAAAAGGGAGGGTATGATGGCATATCCCTAAAAAATTAAGTGTTGTGTTGGAATGAATAGTCTTTCAAACATATACATCCAACACAAGACAAATAAAAGCTTCAAAGATGCTTTTACTCTTCAAGACCTTGATCATCCATTTGATTTAAGGTGTATCATTGTTGGGAGCTATATTCTTCATTTACTCACTATTATAACATTTGTTCTAACTTGTGTTATAAAATGGGTATTTGACCTTAATGGAGAAGCACACAAAACTCCAAAGAAGATAAGGAAGTTTGCCTTGTTCCATATTGAAGATTTGAGGGCAAATCCTTTTCAAGAGGAAGGGAATGATGGCAAATCCCCTAGTGATAACAGTTGAAAAACTGTTATTTTCATGCTTAAAATTGATACTAAAAGCAACCTTTAACACTTAGAAACTAGCTTGAAATCATGCTTTTGATCATATTTTTAGAAATAAGAGAGCTGGACAGGTTTATGCTTGATTTCAGTGTTTTATGCAGGTTTTAAGGTGAATTTGGTGAAAGAAGTGAAGAAGGATAGAGATGGAATCAGAAAAGACATCAAAAAGTGCAAAAGGAGAAGTCGCAACTACTGCTCAGCGGCAGTTTACCGCTGAGCGGCACTCAGGAACTCACATTGGACCCGCTGAGGGGTGAAAAGTCCGCTGAGGGGGAAGAATCAACTCACGCACTTACCGCTGAGCGGTAGTTTACCGCTGAGCGGCACTCTTTTGGGCTTAGGCCCACTTTTCTGTAATTTTACGAATAGTATATAAGCTTTAGGTGTTCCTAGGGTTTGTATCTTTGGCTGAGACGAAGCAAACACTCACTTTTCCACCCCTTGAAGGAAGATCTTGAATGCTCAGGCTACCTCTTTGCTTAAAGCTTGCTTTGTTTAACTCATTCAATGCCATGATTATTGATTTTGTCGATATGAGAACGTACGGGGAAATCTAGATCCAGGGAAATTCTCCCAATACCATATTGCCTAGACATAGGAATATGAGGGTTGGTTGTCGTTAAGCTTTTGCACTTCAAAATTAATTATTAGGGATGCTAGGAATTGTATGAACTCGTAATTAAGGATAGGCCTTCTTGCAAGGTGATTTAGAGAGTGGCATTAGCAATTGATGAAAAGAATGGTGAATTCCTAAAGTATATGAGAGTGGATAAGATGAAATTGATAACCCCAACAACATACTCATCCATCTAATTCATTAAAGTGTTTGTATTCCTCTTTTCCATTGATCAAATTCATGCATACATGTTTACTTATTGTCTTTTGCATTTAAAACCTACAATTAATTGTTCACAAGTCTTAAATAATCAACAAATCATATAGCTAACTAGGCCGTGAGTCCTTTGGGAAAACGATACTTGGTCTTACCTAGTTTTATTACTTGATACGATTCGGTCACACTTGCCGAGGGTAAAACAAGTTTGTGGCGCCGTTTTTCGGTGTTCATGAATTTGTCATCAAGTTTTTGGCGCCATTGCCGGAGACTCGTGGTTTAACTAGTTCATTTGTGTGATTATTGATTATCTTTGACTTGAATTTTGAATTTTGAAATTTGAATTTCTGTTTTTATTTTCTGTTTTTATTTTTTTTGTTTTTATTTTATTTTATTTTATTTTTATTTTATTTTATTTTATTTTTTGTTTTTATTTTCTGTTTTTATTTTTTCTGTTTTTATTTTATCTTCTTATCTTTGAATCTTATATCTTCTTTTATATCTTTTTGTGCTAACCAATTCTTCTAGGGATTTGTTTGCTTGTGTATGCAGGAAGCAATCTGAACTAGGAGCAAGAAAACTGCAGAACCTCTTATTGAAGGTTTAGACGAGAGTAGACGGAGGAGAAGAATCCGTACATCTAGAGAACTTTTTCCTTCTCCGGAAACTCTGTTACAACCATCACCACAAGGTTCTGACCATAGCACTGAGAATATGGAGAATAATAATACCAGAAGAACTCTTGCAGATTATACTAATATAGCTGGACCTCAGCATTTCAATAGCATAGCAAGACCAAGAGTCAATGCAGCTAATATGGAGGTGAAACCAGCATTAATCCAACTGGTGAAGAGTAACCAATATAATGGGTTGTCTCACGAAAGCCCAGATGAGCACCTCACAACTTTTAATGAGATTTGCAACACAATAAAGATAAATGGGGTGCCGGACGAAGCAATCAAACTTAGCTTGTTTCCATTCTCATTAGGAGGCAACGCTAAGCTTTGGTTGAATTCTTTTCCAGAAGGAAGCTTTACAGAGTCGGAAGCAGTGGTGACAAAGTTCCTAAACAAATACTTTCCACAATCAAAGGTAAATAAAGGAAAGCAAGAGATTCCATCATTCAGGCAAGGCATGGAGGAATCACTAGGTCATGCATGGGACAAATATAAAAGCTTATTAAGAAAGACTCCCACGCATGGATTTGACGAAGTGGAGGTAGTCTTGATCTTCCTTGGAGGTCTTGGTTCACAAACCAAGATGATGCTTGACGCCTCAGCAAGAGGAAATATCAAATGGAAAACTCCAGAGGAAGCTACAGAAATCATTGAAAATATGGCTACAAGTGATAATGAACTAAACAATGAAAGAGGAGCTCCTATTCAGCAAAAAGGAGTTCTACAGTTACAAACCAATGATGCCTTGCTAGCACAGAACAAGATACTAACTCAACAACTGGACACTCTCACAAAAACGCTTGCACAACTGCCAAAAGAGTTAAAGACTGTTGCACAGGTTCAATCACAATTGTGCGAATTATGTGGGGGTGACCATATCAATGGTCAATGCGCCTTTCCAGCAGAAGCCTTAGAGGATGTTAACTTCATGGCCAATCAATTCTCATACCGGTAGGGGAATTTCAATCAAGGGTGGAAACCACACCCAAGCATTGGTCAAGGACAAAGTGGGCAATCTGGACAAACTGGGCAATTTAACAAGCAACAACAACAACCAACCTTATGGCAACAGATTTCTATACTTAATGAAATATCAATAAGGATGGAAGAAACTCTTCATCAGTTCATACAGAAAACTGAATCTACTCAAAAGAGCACTGAAGCTGCTATTAAGAATTTGGAGATTCAAATGGGTCAGATTACCAAGCAGTTGGAAGAAAGGCCTGACAAAAATTTTGGGGCTAATACTGAGGTTAACCGCAGGGAAGAATGTAAAGTGTTGGAGAGTAAAAATGATGAGACAGTTGAGTTAGAAAAAGGAGAGACAGAAAAAGAAGAGAGAGAAAAAGAAAAAGAAGAGAGAAAAGAGAAAGGAGAGAGAAGAGAGATAAAGAGTAAAGATTTTTTTCCTTTTCCAATAAATCAAGAGAAACAATTTGATTTTACAGAATTATTCAAGATGGTGGACAATGATGTACCTTGGAAGGAGATATTACAGCAAATTGCAGTTTATACTAAACCTGAGGAAGAAGTCTCTACAAAGAAAAGACGTAGAGATGATGATACAAAGAAGTATAAAGCTGTTAAAAAGGAGCCATTCCCTCCAAAAGCAAAAGATCCAGGAGGCTTTTCCATTCCATACACAATAGGGAAGAAAAGGATAAAAAAGGCTTTACTTGATTTAGGATCAAGTGTTAACTTGATACCTTATTCTTTACTTGAGCAGATTGGTGATGTTGATGTGAAGCCTATAAAGGTTAACTTAGTAATGGCAGATGGATCCTCAAAGGAACCCTATGGAGTAGCAGAGGATATTAGAGTTTGTGTAGGCAAACTACAGTTCTTGGCAGACTTTGTGGTGATGGAGATTGAAAAGATACCCATTATTCTTGGAAGACCGTTTATGAAAATAGCCAAAGCCATCATTGATGTGAACGAAGGTATAGTGGTGCTCCAAGACCGTGAAGAAAGAGTTGTTGTAGATGTCTTCAAAGAAGAGAGGCAGATGCAGGAGGAAGAAGCTAGTCATAAAGCTGCATATTAAGATGTACTCATGACTAGCCCTGAAGATGAAAAGCCCAAGGTTAAAGGTAAACATTGTTTGTTGTTTCAGGTACAGGAAGAAGAAAAGATTGGAAGAGGAAGAAAAGTTCATGATGACTGGATGAAAGAACGACTCCAACTTGGTACACCTGTGAGATTCAAAAACAAGTTGTGGTTTGTGAAAGGCTACAAAGAAAATGAGATGATAGAGATAGAGTCTCCACATTCTAGAAGTGTCAAAACAGTATACCGGAAGCAGTTGAGGAGTTGGTGGGATATGAACATCAACCATGAAGAAGGAACTTGAACTTTATTGGGTCAAGCTAATGACGTTAAAAGAGCACTTGATGGAAGGCATTCCAATGATTTGAGGACAATTTTTTCTTTTGATTTTATTTTTGTTTTGTAATTTTTAATCAGTTGGACATTATTTCTGTAAAAATTTTGGGTATAGCATCTACTGAAGGATGCTAGGTGGTTAAGTATCTACTGAAAGATACTAGGTTTGTTACACCTACTGATGGGTGAAGGTAAAAAAGATGTACACCTACTGATGGGTGTTGGTGGATTTTGGGTCAGGCTCGTGACGTTAAACAAGCGCTACCTGGGAGGCAACCCAGTTGATTGATTATATTTTTGTTTGTAGTTGCATAATAGGGTTTTGCATGAGTAATCTGAGAATTTTATTGCAGGGAGCAAGTGAGGGGTATGTTTAGGAGGCACTTAGGTTAAGTTAGGGAGAAGAAGAGCACTTCCCGAAAGTGCCGCTGAGCGGCAAATTACCGCTGAGCGGTAGTATCGCAAACTAGGCTTAGGTTGCCCCTTAGCGGAACCCGAGCCCATTAGGGTATTTTTCTACCCTAAGCTGCGCTTTGTTTTTTTTTTTTCAGATTCTTCTCTGCACATACACTTCTACTTACCTTTTCAAAGGTTTTCTACAACTTTTCCCTCATCCATTTTAAGAAAATCTCTTCTCCACTCACTTTCTCACTAGTTTTCCATCTAAGTTTGGGGTTGGAAGAGAGCATCATAGCTTGAAAGCATTCTCCATTTATCTAGCATCTCCACCCAAGTAAGTTAAGCATTTTTCATTCTAAGGTTCTTGAGTTTGAATTTGATTGTTAAAGCATGAATTTTTAGGGGTTTTGATTTCTATGCATGATTTGATGATTTAATTGATGTTTGAACCGATTGAACTGAATGATTTTGATATGGAAAACTGAAAATTGCATGTGGGTGGAGTTAGGACAGGTTAAAAATGAATATTTCAAAAATCTGCAGAGTCACCGCTCAGGGGTAAATTGCCGCTGAGCGGCACTCTGACAGACATGCTGTTTTTGCTGAGTTGCGTTCTGGATTGCTGCACTAGTGGCGCTGAGGGGTGATTTTGACCCTCAGCGGTGGTTTAGCTTCGAAATAAGGTGTTGTCTGTGGTTTACTAATGATTAACAACATGTTTTGTGGTTTTGTATCTGTGTTTGATGTAGGAATGGCATCCTCTTCAGGCAAAAGAATGAAGACCATGGCATCCAAAAGAAAAGAAAAGGAACCAAAATAACCCCATTCTAGTAGGTTCCTATCTCGCAAACATGAGAAGCACTTTAAGGTGGTCCAAGATAGGAGACTCCTTATGGAGAGAAAGGTTGGAATGATACCTAACTTTGCCCCTCAATTTGGAGAGCAATTGTTAGGGAATGATTGGGGGAAGTTAGATACATACCCTACACCTGCCAATATAGCCGTGGTGAAAGAATTCTACACCAATGCAACAAAGATTGGTGATTCTCCGGCTGAGAATTACCTAGGCTATGTCAGAGGCCATGCTGTTAGGTATGATCCTGATTCCATCAACAACTTCTTGGATACTGTGTGGGCTGGTGAGCAGTGCCAGTTTGCTCTCTATATGGAAGAAGGCGCTGATTTTGATGATGTGGAGAGAGTTTTATGTGTACCTGGAGGACATTTTTAGAGGAATAGAACTGACTCTATGGTGAACATTAAGAGGACTGACTTGACTCCTCTTGCAAAGTATTGGATGGCGTTTTCTCATGCCAACATTCAGCCATGTTCTCATGTGTCAGACATCACTCTTAGCAGGGCACTCCTCCTTTACTGTGCAATCAGGAACTTGAATGTCAATATTGGACAGGTAATAGCTGATGAGATAAGGGTGTGTGCTAACACAACAAACAGCAAAGCACCCTTAGGACATCCTTCTTTAATTACACACCTTTGCAAGATAGCTGGGGTGGATACTTCTGCTTCACCATTTGAAAGGCCAAGGAAAGCAATTGATTAGGCCTATTATAGACAATACTGTGGAGGTGAGGAGGCAGCTCAGCCAGTTCCACCACGCCGTACTCGCAGAGAAAGAGGGAAAGCACAGAGTCAAGCATCTGCTGAAACACATGAAGCAGAACCTTTCCAAATGAGGGACATGTACATGTCTCTTATAGGTGCACAGTTACAGTCTATCCACAGAGGGCAGGTGGCCACTACTGAGATGATCGTTGGAATGTATGATACACCTCCAGCACACAGGTGGACTATGGAGGAGTTTCATAATGTGGTAGCTTAGCCAGAAGAGTAGGTACAAGGAGGCAGAGCTGAAGCAGCTGAAGCTTCAGCTATGGAGATGGATGAAGATGATGCTGCTGATGATGAGGATGATGCATTTGAGGATGCTGAAAATGAGGAAGAAGAGGAGGATACAGATGACAGCTCAGATTGATGAGGAGCTGAGATAGCATTTACTGATGATTGCTATCATAACTAGAGCAAGACTTATGCTTTTGTTTGGTTTTATGTTCTGAACTTATTTATTTGTGTTTTTAGTTTGATGTACTCAATTGGAAACTTTGTCTGTTATGATGGTTTGCTTATGATTATGATTGTTGGATAAGTAATGCTTGATGATGCTTTGATATGGATTGATGTTGAGATGTGCACATTATATGCTTATATAGGTGGTTCACAAGCTTTGTGAACAAATGCATAATGTTGTGATTGTGATTATGATATTAAGCAGGATGTGTATGTCAAATGGGAATGAGCTTATATGTGAGGTTTTGAGCTCCAGAGTTTGTGTGAATGAATGCTATTACTTTGGAAGCATGAATGACTTTGCCCAGGTTTTCTATGATTGAATTAATTGTTTGTTTGCATCATATGATCAAGGCCATTTGTTTGTAAACCTTTTGTTAGCCAAATTCATGAAATTAGCCACTAAAAGAGAACACTATGTGTTCTATCCTTTGAACCCCTAGCCTTGAACATGATTTGAAAACCCCTGTTGAAAAGTTTTACCTTGAGTTAAGTAGAAAATATTTTGTGGTATTGACAAATGTTCAAGTTTGGGGTTGTTGGAAAATAGAAAGGGAAATTGAAAGCATTGAGCTAAGAGCTAAGAATTAAGTATGTGAAAAGAGAAATTAAAAGAGAAAGAAAAGAAAAGAAAAAGCAAAGCTCAATGCAAAAGAAAGTTGGGAATAAATAAGAATGATTGTGTCTATATGATTCTCTTAACTCAAGGGTTTTGTGATCTAGAAAAACCAATTTTCTTGTTAGCCCAGCCACATTATAAGCCATTGAAAAGTCCTTGTGATGATGCATGCTTGTGAATTTATTTGATTGTGGTTAAATGAAAGGCAAAGTCAATTCATGTGACATTGTGATAGTAGAGTGAATGAGTGATTACCTCTTATACACTTGTGCGTGAGTGAAACACTTTACTTAGTGAGAAAATATTCCATGGGCACATGAACATCCATGCTTAATTGATTGATCATTCATGAAAAATAGCATTTATTGGATATTAAGTGACTTTGTGAACACTAAAGCATGTGCATGTTTTCATTGAAATCTTTGTCATGAGTTTAATTGAAGTTTTTACTTATCTTGAAAAGAGGATTTTTGAATGAAGTGAACCATTGTATTGATTGGTAGAAGATTGAGTTACATCTTGTTTGCTTGAGGAAAAGCAAAGTTCTAAGTTTGGGGTTGTGATAACAGTTGAAAAACTGTTATTTTCATGCTTAAAATTGATACTAAAAGCAACCTTTAACACTTAGAAACTAGCTTGAAATCAAGCTTTTGATCATATTTTTAGAAATAAGAGAGCTGGACAGGTTTATGCTTGATTTCAGTGTTTTATGCAGGTTTTAAGGTGAATTTGGTGAAAGAAGTGATGAAGGATAGAGATGGAATCAGAAAAGACATAAAAAAGTGCAAAAGGAGAAGTCGCAACTACCTCTCAGCGGCAGTTTACCGCTGAGCGGCACTCAGGAACTCACGTTGGATCCGCTTAGGGGTGAAAAGTCCGCTGAGGGGGAAGAATCAACTCACGCACTTACCGCTGAGTGGTAGTTTACCGCTGAGCGGCACTCTTTTGGGCTTAGGCCCACTTTTCTATAATTTTACGAATAGTGTATAAGCTTTAGGTGTTCCTAGGGTTTGTATCTTTGGTTGAGACGAAGCAAACACTCACTTTTCCACCCCTTGAAGGAAGATCTTGAATGCTCAGGCTACCTCTTTGCTTAAAGCTTGCTTTGTTTAACTCATTCAATGCCATGATTATTGATTTTGTCGATATGGGAACGTACGGGGAAATCTAGATCCGGGGAAATTCTCCCAATAGGATATTGCCTAGACATAGGAATATGAGGGTTGGTTGCCGTTAAGCTTCTGCACTTCAGAATTAATTATTAGGGATGCTAGGAATTGTATGAACTCGTAATTAAGGATAGGCCTTCTTGCAAGGTGATTTAGAGAGTGTCATTAGCAATTGATGAAAAGAATGGTGAATTCCTAAAGTATATGAGAGTGGATAAGATGAAATTGATAACCCCAACAACATACTCATCCATCTAATTCATTAAAGTGTTTGTATTCCTCTTTTCCATTGATCAAATTCATGCATACATGTTTAATTATTGTCTTTTGCATTTAAAACCTACAATCAATTGTTCGCAAGTCTTAAATAATCAACAAATCATATAGCTAACTAGACCGTGAGTCCTTTGGGAAAACGATACTTGGTCTTACCTAGTTTTATTACTTGATACGATTCGGTCACACTTGCCGAGGGTAAAACAAGTTTGTGGCGTCGTTTTTCGGTGTTCATAAATTAGTCATCACCTAGCCATGGTCAAGAACTTTCAAGAGAGTGGAAGCCATCCATGAAGATGACATCAACTCTACCTTGTGGGCCACCTTTGGGGCCATCATGGAGCATGGATTGAAGAGTAGTGTTAGGAATTTAGGCCATTGTATTAGGCCATGTAGTGTAGGTTTGATTAAGGCTTGTATTAAGGCCTAAGTAGCATAGGATTTTACTTAAAAGTTAGACATCCAAACCAAGTGGAAAGTGTGTTCCATGTGTCATGCTTCCATTGGAAAGCATTTACTTTTTAAAAGGTAGCCACATGGCACCTTAGGAGTGGAGAGTTTTTGGTTTTAGTAGTGGCCACATGGCACTCTAGGAATGAAGAGGATTGTGTTTTGTGAGTGGCCACATGTCCTCCCATCATTGGAGAGGATTTGTGAACACTTGTCCACTCCTTAGAAGGCCTCATTTTTGGCCAATGAGAGAAAAGGTGGGAGATCATGCTTTTAGGGTTAGAAGGAGACACCCTTGGCCTATAAATAGAGGTGTCTCCACCCTTGTATTTCATCTTTGATGTTGAGTAATGTTATGTTGCCCATTTTTGGCCATACTACTCATCTTAGATCAAGACTAGAGCAACCCATGAGGCCCCTCTAGTCACCTTCCTCCTTGACTTGGCCTAACCTCTCTTAGAGCCACCAAACACTACACCACCACCACCATATCTCCTAAAGGCTTTTATCATCTACACAATTCATACATTAGCTCATCATCCTTGGACCATTTACCACCATATTTCCACAACATTCATCCAAGGAACACCCCTCCATGCACATCTCCTAGCTTTGGCCCAACCTAGCTGATAAGCTGTCGTTGAAGCTATCAAATTAATACTACTTTTCAAGGCAACTTCAGTATTGCCAAGTAGTATTCAAGAAAGTAGACAAGGTTGAAGTAACCCTGAGTCGTCTCCCAACGAACACGGAATTGCTTTTGAATATCTGTGATTCTTAGGAATGCTATGCAATGCTTATGAATAAAAGTAATGGTTGAAGAGTGTTTAAAGAATAAATAAGAAACTTAAAAATAGTTACGATGAATTAGGCTTATTCCACTGCTTTTCCAAGATAGATTCATCATCGGTTATTCACGAATAATTGTTCAATTGATTATTGTTTAAGTTTCAAATTAATTAAAGTACATTCTTAATTAATTTGAGGGCGATCATGCATTTAATCAGGAAATTCTCAAGTCAACTCAATCAACAAATCATAAAAGCAATCCACTCATATCAACATGACACATTTTGTTTTCTTAAATTCATGATCTTCTAGTTACTGATTCAAACTCTCAAATTCAATGCAAATATTTATTAAAAACAAACAAAATAGACAAACAAAATAGGAAACAAAATTAATTGTTTCCCCACACCCCCACACTTAAACTATGCATTGTCCTCAATGTATGCCTTATATATAAAATGCAAAGAAAAAGTATGAGGGAACTTACCTCCTTCAAGGTGGAAGGAATGTTGGAGTGGTCAAATTCACTCCATCCATCGTCTTGTTCAACATGTCTTGATTTTCATTAAATATCCGCAGACGATGGCCATTAACCTTTAAGATTCTATCAGAAGATTCTTCCTTGATCTCCACTGCTCCATAGGGAAACACTTGTGTTACAATGAATGGACCTTCCCATTTGGAGCGTAATTTACCACTCATAGGCCCTACCCTGGACTTGTACAATAACACCTTTTGACCTATGTTGAAATCCTTTTTGGTCACAAGCTTTTGATCATGGAATTTCTTGGTTTTCTCTTTGTAAAACTTGGAGTTTTCATAGGCTGTGAGCCTAATCTCCTCTAGTTCTTGCAGTTGGAGCTTTCTCTCTTTCCCTGCTCCTTCCATGTCCAAATTACAAGCCTTTACAGCCCAATAGGCTCGGTGTTGAATCTCCACAGGTAGATGGCAAGCTTTTCCAAATACAACCCTGAAAGGTGACATACCTATTGGTGCTTTGTAGGCCGTCCGATGTGCCCAAAGTGCATCATCCAATCTTGCGGCCCAATCCTTCCTATTTGGCTTCACCAGCTTTTGCAATATCTTTTTGATCTCCCTGTTAGAGACCTCAGCTTGTCCATTAGTTTGGGGGTGATATGGTGTAGCAATGCGATGCGTCACCCCATACTTTTTCAACATATTCTCTAACAGCTTATTGCAAAAGTGGGTCCCCTGATCACTAACGATGGCTCGTGGTATTCCAAACCTACAGAAAATGTTAGATCTGACAAAACTCATAACAACTCGAGCATCATTAGTCCTTGTAGCTATGGCTTCCACCCATTTGGAAACATAATCTACAGCAAGCAAAATATAAGAAAACCCAGAAGAAGAAGGAAAAGGACCCATGAAGTCAATACCCCAAATATCAAATACCTCACAATATAGCATGGGTTGTTGAGGCATCTCTTCCCTCCTAGTGATGGATCTAGCTGCCCTCTGACATTGCTCACAATTTTCATATATCCTCCGTGCATCTTTAAAGATGGTAGGCCAATATAATCCACAATCCAACACCTTCCTACCTGTCCTTTGCGTGCCATAGTGTCCTCCAAAAGGTGATGAATGACAAAATTCAAGCACATAAGGTATCTCTATATCAGGAACACACCTCCTTACAACTTGGTCACTACCAATGCGCCATAAGAATGGTTCATCCCAAACATAGTACTTCGCCTCACTTTTCAGTTTGGCTTTCTCAGATTTGGAGAAAGATGGAGGAATAGCTGAAACAGCCAAATAGTTAACAATGTCAGCAAACCAAGGTTCAGGATACATACCTTTTACAGAAGTCAATGCTAGCAGGATTTCATCAGGAAATTCATCTTGAATAGGAATTTCATCTTCTTCTTTTTCAATCCTACTAAGATGGTCTGCTACTAGATTATGGGCTCCACTTCTGTCCAGAATTTCAATGTCAAACTCTTGGAGCAGTAGCATCCATCTGATTAACCTTGGTTTGGAATCTGCTTTCTTTAGAAGGAATTTCAATGCAGCATGATCTGTATAAACAATTACCTTGGATCCAAGTATGTATGATCTGAATTTATCCAAGGCAAATACAACAGCTAGTAATTCCTTCTCAGTTGTGGTATAATTTGCCTGTGCAGTGTCCAATGTCCTGGAAGCATAATATATCACATGTGGTAGCTTCCCATTTCTTTGTGCAAGTACCGCTCCTACTGCAAAGTTTGATGCATCACACATCAACTCGAATGGCAATGTCCAATCAGGTGGTTGGATGATGGGAGTGGTAGTGAGTGCCTTTTTCAAGGAATCAAAAGCGGTTTTGCACTTCCCTCCAAAGTCAAATGGTACATCTTTCTGAAGTAAGTTGGAGAGAGGATTAGCTATCTTGCTAAAGTCCTGTATAAACCTCCTGTAAAACCCTGCATGACCAAGAAAAGATCGAACCTCTCGTACAGAAGAGGGGTAAGGAAATTGTGAAATAACATCAATTTTAGCAGGATCTACAGATATACCATTCCTGGAGACAACATGACCCAAAACTATACCTTGTTCCACCATAAAATGACATTTTTCAAAATTCAAAACAAGGTTAGTTTCTTCACATCTCTGCAAAACTCTTGCAAGATTAGCCAAACAATTATCAAAAGATGAACCATACACACTAAAATCATCCATGAAAACCTCAATACAATGCTCCAATAAGTCTGAAAAAATACTCAGCATACATCGCTGAAATGTACCAGGAGCATTGCATAAACCAAATGGCATTTTCCGATAAGCATATGTACCAAAAGGACAAGTGAAGGTAGTCTTATGTTGGTCCTCCGGGGCTATACAAATTTGAAAATACCCAGAGAATCCATCTAGAAAACAGTAATGTGACTTACCTGCCAAACAGTCTAGCATCTGATCCATGAATGGCAAAGGAAAATGGTCCTTTCTAGTGACTTGGTTCAATCTCCTATAGTCAATACAAACCCTCCAGCTATTCTGAATACGAGTAGGAATCAATTCCTCCTTCTCGTTTTTAACCACTGTGATTCCAGATTTCTTGGGAACCACATGTACAGGGCTCACCCAAGTGCTGTCAGAAATGGGATATATAATACCTGCTTGTAGCAACTTGGTTACCTCTTTCTTGACAACCTCCATTAGTTGAGGATTCAGTCTTCTTTGAGGTTGTCTCACTGGTTTAGCATCCTCCTCCAAAAGTATTCTGTGCATACAAAATGAAGGACTAATACCAGGAATATCTGCTAAAGTCCAGCCTATTGCTTTCTTGTGGTCTTTGATAACCTGTAATAGCTGTTTTTCCTGCTCATCAGTAAGCAATGCAGATATAATAACAGGGAGTTTCCCATCCCTCTCAAGATAAGCATATTTCAAATGGGATGGTAAAGGTTTCAACTCCAAAACGGGTGGTTGTACCACAGATGGCAGGATTTTACTGCCTAAGGTAATCTCAGCCACCTCAACATCACACTCGGACGTCACAGAGGTATCATCTATTGACACTGCGTCCTCAATATCACCTGTTTTACAATTTTCTTCGTCGTCCAAAATCAGGCACGACATGTTTGAAAAAGAAAAGTCCAAAGATGGAGAAAAAGTTGAAAAAATGTCCAAGAAACTAACAGAAAAATTATTTACAATTTCACTTAATAAATCAATACAAAACAAAGAATGCTCTTCAATTGGGTGCTTCATGGCTTCCAATACATTAAAATGCACCTCCTCATCACCTATCTCCATGGTTAGTGTTCCTGCATGCACATCTATCTTGGTTCGTGCTGTCATCATGAAAGGTCTTCCCAAGATAATAGTTGATGACTTGATTCCATCTTCATCCTTCATATCCAAGATGTAGAAATCGGCAGGAAAAATTAGCTTGTCTACTCGGACAAGGACATCCTCAAGCACACCTGCAGGGTTAACTGTGCTATGGTTGGCCAGTTGAATGACCACACCAGTAGTTTTAAGAGGTCCCAAAGATAGAGAAGTAAACACTGATAAAGGCATTACATTAATGGAAGCCCCTAAATCTAGCATGGCATTGTCAAACTTTAAATTTCCAATAGTACAAGGAACAGAAAACATACCTGGATCTTTGCATTTTTGTGGTAGTTCAATGTGTTTCTTAACCAAACTTGACACATTTCTTCCCAAATTCACAATCTCATTATCCCTAATACGCCTTTTATTTGTGCAAAGTTCTTTCAAAAATTTGGCGTACTTGGGGATTTGTTTAACAGCATCAAGCAAAGGAATGTTGATCTCTACCTTCTTGAAAGTATTTAAAATCTCTTGGTCTAATTCCTCCATTTTTTTGTTTCTCGGTTTTAACCGATTTGGATATGGAGGAGGTGGAGAATAAGATGAAGAAGAATTTGTAGAAGAATTAGAAGATACTAACCTGGATTTTTCAGTGGTAGATTCAGGTGATGGCTCACTTGATCCTCCATTGTCATTAATTTGTGCTTCTTCTTTCTCTTTATCTTCATCCTCTAGGGCTCCTTCAGGACCTTCTACCTGCTTACCCGTTCTTAAAGTGATAGCATTTACATTTCTCGGGTTGATCACTGTTTGTGCAGGCAGTTTATTTGATTCCTTAGCCTCTAACTTAT
This sequence comes from Vigna hirtella, assembly GCA_027742795.1. Lineage (NCBI taxonomy): Eukaryota > Viridiplantae > Streptophyta > Magnoliopsida > Fabales > Fabaceae > Vigna > Vigna hirtella. Next base: position 19,473 of record JAHCHA010011608.1, on the reverse strand, counting down.
CCACCCTCTGAGTCAACTCTTCAATTGATTTCTTTATTTTTGAATTTTGCTCAACTATTGTTTTCATGAAATCTTGCATTGACATTTCAGGCTGAGATTGCTGCCTTTGTTGAGGTGGAACATAAGGTTGTCTGTTCTGCTGATATCTATTGGAGGACGAATCATGATAATTCTGGTATGGTCTATTTCCTCCAATCATGTTTGCAGCAAAAGCTTGAGATGGGTTTTCCACAGTGGTCTCCACCAAGCTAGGACATTCATCCGTATAATGGTTAGTTGAAATGCAAATTCCACACTTCTTAACAATTTGTGGAGTTGAGGTTTTAAACAAACTTGCAATCTCCTCGAGTTTGCTTTCTAGCTTATTTAATCTTTCATCTATCCTCTTTCCATCAACTGCACCATTATGAATTTCATGCACTCCCTTCAACAAAGTTACTGAATTTTCTCTTGTGCCATACTGTTGATTGTCTACTGCCTTCCGTTCTATTAGGTCTATACCATCTTCCGGTGACCTGTCTAAGAAAGATCCTCCGCTTGCAGCATCTGCCCATGACCTATCAGTAGGACTTAAGCCTTCATAAAAGCTTAGAATAAAATCTTCCATTTGGAGTTGAGGGCATGAAGAACATAGTTTCTTGAATCTTTCCCAATATTCACTAAGATTCTCTCTATCTCTCTGTCTTATATCTTGAATTTCTCTACGGATAGCTGACAATCTGGATGCAGGAAAATACTTCTCAAGAAAGAGTCTTTCAATAGTTTCCCAATTTGTAATCCGTGCAGAGAGATAATACCACCAATCTTGAGCTGCGCCTTGAAGAGTAAAAGGAAAAGCTCTCATTTTAAGGCTCTCTATTGTGATCCTGGGAGATCTAAAGTTTTCACACAACATGTGAAATTGTCTCAAGTGCTTGTGTGGATTCTCCCTTGATAACCCATTGAACTTTGGTAAGGCATTTAATAGGTCAGGTCTCAGCTCCCACTCCTCATTAGGATATTCAATGTTACTTCGGATAGCTGTATTATGGGAGGTGGCTAATTGTCTGATGGTTCTTTGTGCCATATTGTTTGGGTTAGGATCAGGTAAAGGATTAGATGGTATGTTTATGATTGGAGATAATGAAGGTGGAATGACTTCAGATGTAGGAAGTGTTCCTTCAGTAGAACACCCAAATTTCAATCTTCTCCGCAGCTTACGCAAATTCCTTTCAACTTCCGGGTTAATTTGATAAAATTCTCCCGGGTTAGCTCTGGTCATGCACTACGCAATCTGCTGGAAGTTGTTCCTCTGTTACTTCTCTTTTTCTTTTGTTCTTGCTTTAGATAAATATTTCAAATAAGAGATAAGAGAGACTTGTTGGGTCCACTCCCAGGAAAGAGAGGTGCGTCACAATGGACAACTTAAGTACCAAGTCTTTCCTAGCCAGAGTGTATTCAAACTAGCCTCAAGTATTTCTCAAGAGAAATTCTTAATAAAAACAAGAACAAAGATTTTTTTTTTTTTTTTTTGCTAAACCAAGAATGACTAAAGACTATAAAATAACTCAAATTATATTAAATGTATGTGCGTTAAATAAAACAACTAAAAAAAAACTAAAAATAAATAAAATAAAATAAGAATCAAAATATTTAAAATACTAACCGTATTCCCCGGCAATGGCGCCAAATTTGATAAGCTGTCGTTGAAGCTATCAAATTAATACTACTTTTCAAGGCAACTTCAGTATTGCCAAGTAGTATTCAAGAAAGTAGACAAGGTTGAAGTAACCCTGAGTCGTCTCCCAACGAACACGGAATTGCTTTTGAATATCTGTGATTCTTAGGAATGCTATGCAATGCTTATGAATAAAAGTAATGGTTGAAGAGTGTTTAAAGAATAAATAAGAAACTTAAAAATAGTTACGATGAATTAGGCTTATTCCACTGCTTTTCCAAGATAGATTCATCATCGGTTATTCACGAATAATTGTTCAATTGATTATTGTTTAAGTTTCAAATTAATTAAAGTACATTCTTAATTAATTTGAGGGCGATCATGCATTTAACCAAAGTAAATTCTCAATCAAATGCAAAACCTTTCTAGATTATTCACAATAAATTCAACCAAAGTACATTCTCAATCAAATTTTATTGTGTTTAATCATGTCTATTCTTAAATCTCCTAACCAAATTAAAAGCTAATCAATCAAAGTAAATTCTCAATTGATTATAGTTGAAATTATTACTAATCAATCAAAGTACATTCTCAATTGATGGTAAAAACCATTTAATCATATGAAAGTTCCTAAATTAAATCAAAGTAGATTCTCCATTTAAACCTAGAAACCCTAAAACTCATATAATCAATATGTATGTAGATTGAAACATATTATGATGCAAAAATCTTTGATTTTAACAAGATAGAGAGATGAAAGACATAGAGAGAGAACAACTTAAATAAATAATCAAAATAAACAATTGCATTAACTTAACGTAACCTCAGAATCCATCAGGGAATTACAGCAGAATAGCCCTAGATGCTTAGCTCTCCATGAATGGAGTTGAATACAAGATGAAAGAAAAGTGAGAGGAGTATGAGAGAATGAATGAATTAAGTGAAGTCCCCTGGGTCTCTTTAAATAGGCTTGATTGGGCTTGGACTCCGAATATTCAGTTGATAGAATCTTTTATCTTATATCTTCCAAATAACTAAAAGATTTAAACAATTATAACATTATTTGGAAGATATTTTCTGTTGATATTCCCAAATTAAATTAATTCAACAACTGAATTTTAATTTTTATCTTTTCTGACTTTCCAAAATTGCACAAATGCCCTGACATTTTCTCTATCTGCGCTTTAGCCCCAACTGAATTCTCCAAAATTGCACCAGAACCCCTGTTGACCAGCTTTGACCAGAGGAGGACGCACCAATGGGAGCTCGCCACGTGGCTGCCCTCTTCCTTCCCCAATTAGGGTTTCAGATTTGGGGAAAGGGCTTCCCCCTTTTGCCGTCTGCGTGCCGTGAGGAAAAGAGGAGAGGCTCGAGATTGTGGAGCTGCCACGGTGGTTGTAGTGGCGATTTCTTGTTCTGGGTTTTGCTGTGTGCAGGTCTGGCTTTGATGCAGGTTCCCATGGTGTTACGGTGATGGTGGATGGAGGTTGGCGTTGATGGAGACGCGTTTGGGAGAAGATGAAGATGGTTTGCGCTTGAGAAGAGTGGTGTCGCGGCGGCTGGCGTGGAGGAGATGCTCGCGGTCTGGGGAAGGCGGTGCGACATGGTGGTTGCCTCTCGCGAGGAAGAAGAAAGGTTGCGCGATGAAGGAGAAGGTGCTCTCGTTGATGGCGTCCATGGCGGAATCGCGATTTGCGATTGGGTTCCGAGAATGGATAAGATGAACGGAGGTTGCGGATTATGCGGTGCAGAGCTTGCATTAATGGAGGAGATGCGCGACATGGTGGAGCGTTGGTCGCGGTGTAGGCGCGGCGGCTTCGAACCCTTGCGCGAAGGAGAAGGAAGGTGGCGGCGGTCTTGCGGCGTGGTGGCGGCGCGGATGGAGAGGCACCGTGGTGGTCTGTTGATGCGCCGGCGAGAAAGGAAGGAGATGATGTTCTGGCCGTGGCGGCGACTTGCGGCATTGGCGAGAGCGGCGGAAGCGGAACGGCGGCTGACGGCACTGGCGGCTAGGGTTTCTGTGGAGAAGGTGGAAGATGATGCTCATGGGTTAGGGCTGACGTGGCATGATCTGGTGGACTCTAGCTTAGGAGGGGTATGGGTAAGGAAATTTAGGGGGTGTATTTAGAATAGGGTTACTGTTTGGCTTAGTATTGGGCCTGTTTAAGAGAAGAGGGGTGTATGTAGAGAAATTGGGAGGTGCAAGGGTAAAAGTTGTCTGTTTGGCCCATCTGTACATTATTTTCCAAATAAAACCTGATTTTGGGCCTTGAATTGCCATTTGAACCAATAAAACTTATATTCTCAGCTGCACAATTAAACATTAGAACATCCAAGAATAATTTATGCGCTAAAACTTACTTTTTACGTCTCTTTCTTTCCCAAACCCAATAATTCCAATCATCACAAATTCACTTAAAATCAACCATTTAAACACAATTATCCCATCAAAATTTTAATTTTCAAACATAAATGTGGGCACAAATATGCACTCATCACTAGCCAAGGAGGTTGCCATCAGGTCATATCTTTCACAGACCGTTCGGTCATGTTTCCAAGACCGTTCGGTCAAGGACCATTCAGACAAGCCTTCAAAAAACCGTTCGGCCCTCTTCAGCAGATCCTTACTCAACCTTTCAATAATGGTTGTCCTGCACAAAATGATTGAAATAATTAAGCCCAAATAATTGAAATTAATTAAAATAAGAATTAATCTTGAAATTAAGCCCAAATAGTGAAAAATAGATAAAAATGGAGAATTAAACACAATTTACTAACACAATATGGTGTGAAAAGCTAACTTAGTAGTAGAAAATAATAACTCATCACCTGACTTGGCTACTGTTGCCTAAAAGAATTAACGAGGACAAAATTTCAACAGAAGATGTATTTCTATTGAATGTATTTCTATTTCACATTGAGTTTGATTGAATTAAGGCATCTGTACATCTTGACTGACATGTTTATGATGAGCTGATAAAAGTGATTACTTGTCTTGGAAGAAAAAGTTTTGAAATATAATGAGCCATTGTAGTAATTTTTGTGAAAAACTGAGTTACATTTTGTTTTGCTTGAGGACAAGCAAAGTTCTAAGTTTCGGGTTGTGATAATTGTTGAAAATACCATTATCTGTGATGTGATTTTGATACTAAATGCACCCTTTTCTTCTTAGAAACTTGCTTGAAATCATGTTTTTCTATTAAGTTGTGTGAATAAGAGAGTTAAGGTTGAACTTCATGATTTTATGACTAAATTCCCTTGTTTTGGCATAAAATGAGATAATATGGAAGCAAAGCTGAAGTGCCAAGGAGACAAAGCTTAGAAAGAGTTGAAAAAGCACCAGAAAGTAGGGAGGCCCGAAGCTTGAGCGCCCTTTTTGGAACCCTCAACGCCAAAGCCTACCGTACACCGCCTAGGCGCCCTTTCTGGGTCGTTGAGCGCCACTTTTCCTGAACCACGTCTACTTGCCCTCCACGTCTGCTTGCCCTCCCTCTAAGTGGGGCACTGAGCGATGTTGATGGATCGGCAAGTGTACCAAATCCCACAAGTAATATAAAATGGTAAGACCAAGTATCGTATCCCAAGAGACTCTCGACACTAGACAGTCGTGTGATAACTCAATTAATTAAGACTTAAAGAAAACGAGATCATTGGTTTCAGGTTCAAAGAGAGAAAATTAAATATGAATAAAGTTTGATCAATAGAAGAATAGCACAGTGATGAACGAATGTTGTTTTTAATACGAGATGAGTAGGTTGTTGGGGTTAGTTTTCACCAAGTTCACTCTCATATGTTTGTAAGAATTCTTTTTTATGCATTAATGTTAACGTCACTCACTAAATCACTTAAACCCGATCCCTCGATGAAATAAGTCTGTCCTTAATCACTAGTTCATGCAATTCCTAGCATTCCTACCAATTAAATGTGAAGATCAAGAGCTTTAAGACGACCAAGACTCATACCCTCATCCTTGAGAAATATTACTCTTGGGAGTAATTCAACAAGAACCTGAATTGTAAGGAACCTCCCGACACTCATGCAATTCATAAATCATCCTATTGAATGAGTTAAACAAAGCGAGCGTTGTAACAGATGAATTACTCTAACAATAATGAAAAAACATATATTATTAAGAATCAATTCAAATACATGAGAGTTCACAAGGTTACATCATCACTCAACAACAAATAGTGTTTAGTTCACCATAGACATGGTGAAACTAGATGAATAATGGAGAAGAATGAGATAGAAAAACCCTAAAAGTAGAAGATGGAAGCTCCCGTCCAAATCCGCCTACAGAGACTGAAAGAGTGTGCTGTTGCGCTCCCTCTACCAAAGATACAAAACCTAGGGCGTCTGGGTCCTTTAAATAGAGTCGAATCAAAACACAAACAAGGTCCGACCCATGTCGCTGGCGCTCAAGAGCTCTAAGTGGGGCGCTTGGGCGTCGAGCTGTACTTTCTGGTGTTTAAGCGCCCGAAAGGGGCGCCCAGCCGGTGTGCGGTGCACTTCTGGCGCTCAAGCCCTCCTGAGGGGTGCCCAAGCCTCGCGGACTTTTTCAGCACTGCGTGTTTTTCTCTTTTTCTGTAGTTTTGCTCGCTCCTTGAGTTTCGACTCCTTCATACTATGACTCCTCTTCCAAATCACTTCATTAACCTACTAAAACAAGGGAATTTAGTCATAAAATCATTAAGTTCAAACTCAACTCTCTTATTCACACAATAGTAATGTTAACACCTTTGACCCTTGAGTGAATGACCCCATTTACAATCCTTAGGTTTGTGTAAAAAACCTCTACCAAATATGGATAGAAATCTCCTTTCATCCATTCTTGAAAAAGGAACCCTTCTTTCTTGAACAATTGCATGTCCAAATACTTGTGAGGAACTACATATTTTATAACTCTAGTAGAATAAAAACTTTCCTCGGATCTCGTCATCACTTATCCATCTAGATAGGTTTGCGTTTCTTGTAACCCGGGCAACCTTCTCTTTTCTTCTAGATGATGATGATGAAGAAGCCATGTTTGGATATAATTCTTGGAACGTCTTTCACAATCTAGTAGTTTTTAACTTCTAAACTTCGAAGGTTAAAATATACAATGGTTACGTCAAATTTTACTAGGCTTTGACGTACTAATTGTCAGCCAGAAGACAAAGAGTTTGACAAAAGACAAAGGATACGTCCTATTCTGCGGATATACGACGTTTTCCTCTTCATTCCTCGCGCCTCTTTTTTCCTTTTTAAAACCTCTCATAACCTCCCAGTACCATTATATTTTAATATAAGATTTACATTTTAAGATAACCTCCCATTAGAAATGCAACGTTACGGATATTCGAGGTTTTCTTCTTCAGCCTCTCACCCTTTTCTGTGCTTTTTTGATTTATAAACCTCTCGTAACCCATTATTACCTTTATATTTTAAGATAAGATTTACAATTATTTTTATTTTTTTATTATATAAATTTGTTTAAATTTATCTTGTAATATTTACATATTATAAATTATAAGAATGATTTGTCGGTGAAATTTAAAAAGCATAAAATTTTGATTCATTAAAATATTAATTTTATTTCATATGGAAAATAATAATAATAATATTTTATGAGAATTGTGTTCTGGTTATAGATCACAATAATTAAAATCATAATAAATATTTTTATATTATTAAAAGTAATTTGAAATGAATGTTTGCGACTATAAAGAAAGGTATGATTATACTAAAGACTTTGATTGATTTTTAAATTATAATACTTTAAGTTTGAGAAAAAATAAAGTTGACCGTCAAACTAAAGGTTAAGATAGAATATCGTGGTAAAATTGAGATAGCTTAGTTAGAAAAAAAATATTTAGACATGTTAACAAGAGAGATGCATCACACCAAGTCAAAGATCGAGAAGAGAAAGCGTGTATGGAGAATAGTGAGACACATCTAGACCAAAAATTAAGACAGAATGGGTTTGATCGAAGATTAAGACAGGTTAAGTTTGACGGCGGAGACTTTGACCCAAAATGAATGTTCGAAATTAAGACTTAAGGTCCAGACAAACTAACATAAGTTGAAGGTCGAAACGGGTCGGCCTGAGCCAAAGGTAGGGATGGGTTGACCCGAGCCAAAGGTAGGATATAGGACTATCTCCTGAATAATAATTAGTATAGGAAATAAAATAAATTTTATTTTTCTTATTAAAGATTAACATCTTTATGGCAAATCTTTCTTTTAGGGTTTTTTAGGTGCCTTAAACATTTATACATATACTTATACATAGGGACACCAAATACATATGTAGACATTTTGGAAGTCATAAATATGCATTTGCAACATTGAGGGAAGTCTACAACTCTGATTCTTATCAAAGATTAACATCTTTGTGGCAAATATTTCTTTTAGGGTTTCTTAGGTTGCCTTAAACATTTATACCGAAATATATTGTGGTGTTTCCATCTTGGTCTTACAAACCTCGAGAAAAAATTTAAAAAAGTCGAGACAGACGGGTCAGGAAATGAAAGAGATGGATTTGTATATTTGAAACGGACCGATCACGACTACCACATTAACGTTTATAAAAAACTTGAATTTAAAAAGTCGACGACGATCAAAGATCAAACGAAATTAGAATAACTTTTATTGGCCACATTGAAATAAATTATTTTGAATAATTTAATAATTATAATTAGTTATTAGTATAAATGATTATGCTATCAAAAAATACTATGATTATCATTATTAGAAAAACAAATTTGACCCCTCTCATACATTATTTCTTCACTTTTGAGTATTTTCACAAACATGTGATCAATATCAAGCCACGTTGTCATTAATATGACCGTAAATAATCATTAAAAACTCATTTGCATTTCTTAATTTATAACGCTTTGAATCGATTCTTTATTACGTAGAATCGATTATATTAACTAAGCAAAATTGAGAGTGGAATTATATGAATATAGAGGGGCACATCAAACTTTTTAACTTCGAGCCCTCCAAATATCAACTTCTTCACGGGTGATTCAAAAGAAGACAATTTTTGGGGAGCGTGACGTCAATTTGTTTTTAAATGAATCCAACGAAATTTATTGATTTTTTTCTGAATGATGGTTGAACGTCGAATTCGGTGGGGCTTCGACGTTCATACAAGAAAGTGGAGTGTGACAGTTACTAAGCATAATTACATGATGTACGTCATCGGTTTATCTATAAATATAGCTTGCATTTCACATAATCCCTGCCTCTTGTTTCCGTATTGAACATATTAGGATTCATGTTTTTTATCTCCTTTACGTCGAATGTTGAGTACCCTCGATGCAAACACCTAGAGTTTATTCATTTTTAACATCCATTATGTGTGATAAATGATGTCCTATACCCCATTAAAACACAGCATCTAAAATGAATCTAAAGATATTTATTACTTTTTCACCGAATAATGTTTTAACGTGCATTTTGCTAGATCAAAAAGTACATTTCGATGAAGTATATTTGTATATATTTTGTTTTTCCCCTCTCATAGAACGTCGAAGGCGGCGGGGCAGTGAAGTGAAGGGAATTGTAGTATAATGGGAGCATTAATGGTGACCTCTTAACTTCACATTAATAGAACGTCTAATTCGATAGGCTTCGATGTTTTCTTCTTTCGCAATAGCAAAATGTGGTGTCTAATGATTCTTTTTTCTTTATAATCAGACATGAAATTTTTTCTTTTTACTTCTTCTTAATCGATTGAAGTTAGCAGTGTACTGAAATTTGCACTTTTAAACCAGTGATCAGTTTTTGATCAATATTAGAACAACATAATCTTCTATTCTCAACTAGATTGAGGGTTAGTCCACATAAAATGCAATCAACATTCACAAGTCACAGATCGTTTACTAAAATAAATCCTCATTTCATTTCATTCTCAAACCGAAAGAAATACAGAAACCATAGGTGGCTTGCTAGCCATGATTAAAAAATAAAAAACAAAAAACATAGAAAAGTAGGGTCTAAAATAATTATCAAGAAGATTCCATTGAATCTTCATCATCAGAATCTTTAGTATGATCTTGATCAAGAGTAGGTGGACTTCCAACAATTTGCTCATCATTGAAGAACCATCCATTCACAGTCTTTTTCAGCCCAAAAGATGACAGAATTGGTATACCAATTTCTTCTGACCTTTTGCACACAATTCTTCTTTCTTCTTCAAATGCATCTACTCCTTGGAGTTCCAGCACCTTGCTGATAAATACTCCATATGGCAATTTGTGTGCATAACCATCTCCTGCAGCGATCATGTGGTGTTTTACTACCGCAACCCAGTTGGTTGGGATTCTAGTCTTGATAGAATTCAACAGAAATACATCTTCTATTGTCATTGTGTCCTCTTTCAACCTTCCAGGAAGCAGTAGCCAAGTCAGGACATAAGCGATCATTTTCTCCTCCTTGTTTAAGCCATCATGAAGGTACTGCTTATCAACCTTGTACCTTCCTGGATATCTTAAGCAGTTTATATATATAGCTCTCTTTGTTAAAAATTTGTTTGACTCAGAATCACGGATATGAGAATCCAAACCTTCAGCTTTCAGTCCAGCAATATCTGACCAAGCATTATCGTCAATAGTAATGTTAACACCTTTGACCCTTGAGTGAATGACCCCATTTACAACCCTCAAGTTTGTGTAGAAAACCTTTACCAAATCCGGATAGCAATTTCCTTTCATCTGCACAAAATCAGTATGCCCTTGATATGCAATCCATTCTTGAAAAGGAACCCTTCGTTCTTGAACAATATTAGGTCCACATACTTGTGAGGAACTACATTTTTTATATGTGACCAATATAAAAACTTTGTTCGCATGTCTCGATCACTTATCCATCCAGATGGGCTTGCGTTTCTTGTAATCTGGGCAACCTTCTCTTTAACTCTTGATGATGACGATGGAGAAGCCATTTCTGAATAGAATTCTAGGAACGTCTTTCACAATATCGACTTCTTAACTTCCTAACTTCTCTGGTTAAAAAATAAAAAGGAGACGTCGAATTATAGAGGGCATCGACATATTAATTGTCAGCCAGAAGACAAAGAGTTAGAAAAAGACGTCACATTTTAGGGATATTCGACGTTTTCTTTTTCATCCTCCCGCCATCCTATTTTTCTTTTTTCCTTTATAAAACTGCTCACAAGCTCCCATTACCATTATATTTCAATATAATATTTATATTTTAAGATAACCTCCCACTAGAAATGCAACGTTACCGATATTCGAGGTTTTCTTCTTTTTCTGAGCTTTCGTCGTTGAAATTTAAAGAGAATAAAATTTTATTTGTTTAAAATATTAATTTAATTTCATATGGAAAATAATAATAATATTTTATGAGAATTCAATTTAGTTATAGATCCCAATAATTAAAATCGTAATAAATATTATTATATTATTTATAGTAATTTGAAATGAATGTTTTAGGTTAAATATAAGTATGATTATAGTAAAAGACTTTGATTCATTTTTAAATTATGATAGCATAAGTTTGAGAAAAGAATAAGTTGACTGATAGGTCAGTTAGAAAAAAATGTTGTCAAAGTATAATTATCCAAAAATATTTAGACAAGTTAACAACATAGATGCATCATATTAGGCTAAATATCGAGAAGAGACGGCGTGTATGGGGTATAGTCAGACAGATCTAGACCAAAAATTAAGCAGAATGGGTTGGGTCAAAAATTAAGGCAGATTAAGTTTGACGGTGGAGACTGGTTGACCCAAAATGAATGTTCGGAGAATAAGACCAAAGGTGCCTTAAACATTTAGGGTTTCTTAGGGACTTGGCAATGTTGAGAGAGGATTCTTTTGGTTCTTGGTTCTCTGATTCTTATCAAAGATTAA
>JAHCHA010011607.1:959-11157 GCA_027742795.1 Vigna hirtella | reverse complement strand
GAGTGGATGAGATGAAATTGACCCCCAACAACATATTCATTCATATAATCCATTGAAAGTGTTTATCTTTTGTCTTTGCCATTGATCAAACTTCATGCATACATGTTTATTCTTTCGTCTTGCATAGTAAAATCCATATATTTCGTTTGTAAGTCCTAGCTAATCAACAAATCACATAGCTAAACTAGGCCGTGAGTCCTTTGGGAAGAACGATACTTGGTCTTACCAAGTTTATTACTTGAACGATTCGGTCATACTTGCCGATTGTGAAACAAGTTTGTGACATCATATTTTGGTGCTTACAAATTTGTCCATCACCTTCTCCCACTTCGTCCACTTCTTCCACTTCATCCACTTCTTCGACTTCTTCTTCTTGTTCTCCTTCTTCCACTTCGTCCTTTTCGTCCACTTCATCCACTTCGTCCACTTCATCCACTTCTTCCACTTCGTCCACTTCGTTTACTTCTTCCACTTCTTCGACTTCTTCCACATCTTCCACTTCTTCCACTTCTTCTGCTACTTCTCCTTATTCCAGTTCGTCCACTTCGTGCCCTTCGTACACTTCGACCACTTCATCCACTTCTTCGACTTCTTCTTCTTGTTCTCCTTCTTCGACTTCGTCCACTTAATCCACTTCGTCCACTTAGTCCACTTCGTCCACTTCTTCCACTTCGTCCACTTCTTCCACTTCGTCCACTTCGTTCACTTCTTCCACTTCTTCCACTTCTTCCACATCTTCCACTTCTTCCACTTCTTCTGCTTCTTCTCCTTAATCTAGTTCGTCCACTTCGTGCCCTTCGTCCACTTCGACCACTTCGACCACTTCGTCCACTTCTTAGACTTCTTCCACTTCTTCGACTTCTCCTCCTTCTTCTCCTTCTTCCACTTCGTCCACTTCTTCTACTTCGTCTACTTCTTCCACTTCGTCCACTTTGTCCACATCGTCGACTTAGTCCACTTTGTCCATTTCGTCCTCTTCGTCCACTTCTTCAACTTCTTCCATTTCTTCCACTTCTTCCACTACTTCTCCTTCTTCTCCTTCTTCCATTCAGTCCAGTTTTTCCACTTCGTCCACTTCATCCATTTTTTCCACTTCTTCTACTTCTTCTCCTTCTTCTCCTTCTTCTCTTACTTCTCCTACTTCTCTTTCTTCCACTTCGTCCACTTCTTCCACTTCATCTACTTCGTCCACTTTGGCGACTTCGTCCGCTTTGTCAACTTCGTGCACTCCGTCCACTTTGTCAATGATGGACAAATTTATGAACACCGAAATACGGCGTCACAAACTTGTTTTACAATCGGCAAGTATGACCGAATCGTTTCAAGTAATAAACTTGGTAAGACCAAGTATCGTTCTCCCAAAGGACTCACGGCCTAGTTTAGTTATATGATTTGTTGATTAGCTAAGACTTAAGAATGAAATAATTGGATTTTATATGCAAAAGACGAAAATAAACATGTATGCATGAGGGTGATCAATGGCTAAAACAAAATACAAATACTTTCAATGGAATATATGGATGAGTATGTTGTTGGGGTTTATCAATTTCATCTTATCCACTCTCATATATTTTAGGAATTCAACATTCAATTCATCATTGTTAATGCCACTCTCTAAATTACCTTTCAAGAAGTCTTCTCCCTAATTACGAGTTCATACGATTCCTAGCATCCCTAATAATTAGTTTATTCAGCGCAGGAGCTTAAGGCAACCAATATACTAATGGGAGAAATTCCCCAGATCTAGATTTCCCTGTACGTTTCCGTATCGACAAAATCAATAATCATGCAATGAATGAGTTAAACAAAGCAAGCATTGAGAAAAGAAGGAAAACCCTAACTAATGATGAAAGAAAGCATAGGTCTTAAATGTAAGATGTAAAAAAAAATTCCATATATGAGAGTTTCATAAGACTACATTGATTCCCCAACAACAATACAAGGTTTAGTTCACCATATTCATGGTGAAACTAGATGAACAATAATGAAATAATGAAAGATAAAACCCTAGAAAGGTGAAGAGGTAGCCTGAGCATCCAAGATCCTCCTTCAAAGGGGTGGAAGAGAGAGTATTTGCTTCGTCACAGCCAAAGATACAAACCCTAGGAAACCCTAAAGCTTATATACTATTCGTAAATTACAGAAAAATTAAGCCCAAGCCCATAAGTGTGCCGCTCAGCGGTAAACTACCGCTCAGCGGTAAGTGCGCGAGCTCGGTTCTTCCCCTCAGCGGCCATTTTGCCCCTCAGCGGATCCCCGTGACTTTCTGAGTGCCGCTCAGCGGTAAACTGCCGCTCAGCGGTAATTGCGGTTCCTCCTTTTGCACTTTTTGATGTCTTTTCTGATTCCATCTCTCTCCTTCTTCACTTCTTTCACCAAATTCACCTTAAAACCTGCACAAAAACACTGAAATCAAGCATAAACCTGTCCAGCTCTCTTATTTCTGAAAATATGAATAAAAGCATGATTTCAAGCTAGTTTCTAAGGGTAAAGGTTGCTTTTAGTATCAATTTTAAGCATGAAAATAACAATTTTTCAACTGTTATCAGTGAACTTCGTGCACTTCGTCCACTCCGTCCACTTTGTTTACTTCGTCCACTTCTTCGACATCTTCCACTTCTTCCACTTCTTCTCCTTCTTCTCCTTCCTCTCCTTCTTCCACTTCGTCCACTTCGTCCTTTTCGTCCACAACTTCTTCTTCTTCTTCTTCTTCTTCTTCTTCTTCTTCTTCTCCTTCTTCTCCTTATTCCACTTCGTCCACTTCTTCCACTTTGATAGCTGAAGGCTTGAGCTGAATCGGGAGACGACGTGAAATCTGGACTTGATCGAGCTGAAGAACCGGGAAGCAGCAGAAGAAGCAGATTTACTCGAGAGCCCTAGGTTTTGGAGGATTAATCGGTGAAAACTCTAAGGTTGAAGGTAAGGAAGGATTTAATCAATGGAGAAGAAGGATTCAACGATTAAATCAATGAAATGGAAAGAAATCATGATTTGATTCAGTGAATTGGCGAAGAACGATGATGGAAGCAATGATAGAGCACCAAACAAAGGTTGAATCGGTGCGAAGGTGTGAAAAGGCAAGGATAAGGCAAATCTGAGATATGGATCGATGGAGATGACTTACGTGAGGGTTGTGATGGTTGATCTGTGAGGAAAATGGTTGCTGGATGAGACGCACTAGAAGAAAGACAAACGCGAGAGTGATGGTTTGTTCTCTCAGATGATGGAGAGAAAAATGATGAGTAGCGTTGGAGCCACAGGGACGCGTGGCAGCGACGTAGGCGTGACGGATGACACAAGCCGCGCGGAAGTAAAGGATTGGGGAAGCGTGATATACGGTGGCTGAATGAAAAATCCGATTTGGAAAATGAGAGAATGGATGGCGTGAAGGGAAGGTGGCCAGAGGAGATTCTTTGGGATTCTCTAGCTTGACTTTCAAGGGAATTAAATTCTGGAGTTCTCTCTTCAGAAAATTTAATTCATTATTCTCAAAAGTGCCAATACAAGAGAGGAGCTAGGTATTTATAGTAACCCATGCTCCTTACAAGCTAAAATACATGCACAATAAAATGTAAAAACAACAAACAGAGGACACTGATAAAATACATCAGGCAGGATTCCATCATACCCTCCCTCTTAAAAAAAGATTTGTCCTCAAATCTGGCAATTGCCTTATGAAGAAGCTCCACACAGTCTTTGGGAGCATGGCCATCTTAGAGTGGCCTTATTCTTTTATATCCACTTTTTCTTCCTCCTGGATCAAACACAAATCTGTAATAAACATCAAATATATTTCAATTAATATCAATCCAAGAAAGAATTTTTCTATAAAACCAAGGAAATAAAGACTTCTAATATCTTGTTTTATCACATTTGGAAATTCTAGAAGTCCAAATTCACTTTTGTCTTGAGTTAATTGTTTTCTTAAAGATAACAATAACTCAAGATTTGAATTGTCATATTTTGAGAATGTTTTCATAGAATATATAATGACAATTGGTTTGAAAGAGAAGTCCATATTTGAAGAATAAACCATGATTGGAAAAGAAATAAAGATTTGAAAACCTTCCCTTTTAGGTTCCATAGTCTTGAACGGTTCCATAATCTTGGAAAGAATAGAATTTGTCATCAGCAACAATTTCTCCTTTTCTTTCTTCTCTCTTTCTTGCCTTTCTCTCTTTTCTTCTTTTCTCTCTATTTCTTTTCTTTCTTCTTCTTTTCTTTTCTCTTCTTCTCTTCTTAATTCCTCTCTTTTTCTCTCTTTTCTTTTCTCATTTTCTTCTCTCTCTCTCTTCTCTTCTTCTTTCCTTTCTTCCTCTTCTTTTCTCTCAATCTCTTTTTCTCTTTTCTTATCCTTGATCTCTTTAAGTCTTGCCCCAAATTCTAATTCTCTACGAAGAAACCCATGATCCTTTAAACTCTCAAGAAATAGTTTTCTATCATCAATGCAATCCCTAATTAATTCTAGGTTTCTTTTAATGCTTGAAGGCACAAACTTTCTTCTCATGCAAGCTTTTAAATCATGCCAATCACGTATAGAGGACTTTCTACCTTTCCTAACATGATATTGTCTTTCATCCCACCACTCACTTGCATGCTTTTCTAACTTAGAGAGATATATGCTAAGGACATAATATTCACTCTCTTCATAAAACCAAGGATTTATTTTATCAATTTCTTTTTCCCAAGCTAGGTATGTTAATGCACCTATGTCTTTACCAAAGGATGGAAGATTCCTAGCTTGTTTAAACATTTCATCAACATTATCTAACCTAGAAGACCTATATGAACTATAACAAGACATCTTTGTTTTTAAAAGTTTTCTTTGTGTGAAAGGTATACAAGATTCACACTTAGACAAGTCCCAAGTAAGAGAGGTGAGTCATGAAGAGTGCTTAAGTACCAAGTCTTACCTTGCCATAAATGTCTTAGGTTACTACTAGTTACCCTTTAAACAAAAATCACCTTTAAAATCAAAGAACACAACTCACAAACAATCATAAACAATTAAGCACAATTAAAAGACTAGACTCTCGGACTCTAATGTTATAAGGCTTAGAGTTTAATCCCTTTTAACCTAAATCACCCCTAAACGTAAAACACAAAAATTTAAACACAAACAAGAAAAGTTTTGCCAAGAGTTGAAAGAGCACCAAGGACTCTTCCAAGACACTTGGACTTTGAATGGCCTTTTACAATGAAATTAAAAGAAAGCTAGCACAAAAACCTATTACACATAAAAATGAAGAAAACAATTACAAAAGATTCAAACAGCTGCCACGGTCTGTTCCAAACAGTTCATTACTGCATGTCTTTTCTTCAAAGCCTTTATACGCACTTAGACTTATTGCTTCTAGACAACTTTGGGGTCTCCTAGCTCTTGGGTTCAACTCTTTCTTGGGCTTGTACACTTGATGCAGAGAAAGGTTCCTATTGACTGTCCATTACAATGTGTTGCACAGATAAAACCTGCACAGATATTCAGACCAACATCAACAATTCACACGTTACAAGTAGTTACAAACCATGACAAGAACAGTTTAATCAAAGCAGAAGCCATTTAAGGTAAAAGAAACTCCCTTCAGTTCAAAGCTTCCACATGAAGTGCTTAGGTTGCTATTTTCTCAGTAAACATCTGCTCAAATTAAACTCTCAAACATCAGCTCTGCACACATAAATCTCAACAAACTCCAGCAAGTGCAAATGGACAGTGAGTTAAATTCAGATTGGATGTAATTCAATGCAGAAACTAACCACCTAATTAATTCAACCGCCAAGTTAAAACTAGAATTTAGGTGCTTTAATCACTTCCTAAAACTGGAGGATGCACTGGCAATTAAAAACAAATTGATGCACAACTGATGATGACAAGAACAGCCTTTTTAGAAAAATCAGTGAATTACACTAGGCAGGAACAATGGACCAAACTAGTCAAGAACAATGTCCTAAACTAATTCAGAAATCAGTGGACCATGCTAATCAAATAAATGGACAAAGAGTAATGTGAGGCAAATCAGAAATTGGCAGTTTTAAAACAGTGTTATTGCACTTCCAGAAATGCTCATAAAACAATCAGCACATTATTTGCAAATCCTATGCATCTACCAAGTTCCCATAGGTCTTATCAAATAAGAATCAGCATTCAACATGCCCAACTAAACCATGAAATCAACAATTCATTTTCAAAACAGTGAGTATATCAATGAATTCAGCAGGCAATGTTTGAAACTAAAATGAGTGCAATGACAGTTTAACATTCACAAGCACAAATAGCATCACCAGGAAATCAATAATCAATTAAAACAACAGTGATTACAGTTGCAGTTGAAACAAATCACAGCTGATCCAATCTAATTACTCCAATTTCTTTTCCTGCACAATGAACATAGTCAATAAATGGTTAATTGAAACTGAACTCTCTTGCAAATGCCAAGGAATTTAGGCTAAATTAGCCTTACTAAGCTCACAGCACTGAGGTTTCTCTTTAAAAATTTAAAGCACTCAAATGAAAGGTTTAAAAGAGAAATTTTCAGTTTAGGCCAGAGAATCCTGTGGATCACCACCACCTAATATGCTACCATTCACACTTACCTTCTTTCAAATCCCAAAAACCAGAATGAAATCAGATTTCTCAATTCAGGAAAATGGTTATGCTAAGGCAAAGTGATGGACAAACAGGACAACCACTCAAACAGCAGAGCAGACTCTAACCAAGGAAACTCTAGACCAGATGAAATAAGCAATTAAAAGCTTCAATTAAAGATTGGCATAATAGATTTCACATGCATTGCAGAGAAAACTAGATAACCAACAAAGACAAGCAAGAAACAAAGCTATCAAGAAGGGAAGCACTCAAAAAATGAACCTAAGAATTGCTCTAGAGGGGATTAAGAAAGCAAGAAAAACAAGCAAGTTAGAGCAGAAACAGTTAAGTGACTCCAGTACTGAATTTTACAAAAGCGTTTGATAAAATTCCCCAACAAAATTAGTTCATAACTGATAATGTTTTCAGTTTCTGATTTGGAGCTTGTCTTAGTTGGATTGCACAAGGTCTGAACGCTTTTTAAACTTGTATAGATATTCTTTTTCACTTGTTTTGATTTCATTCAACAGACCCTAGCTCTTACTACAATCCAACTGAATCATAAATGCACAAATCAAAATGTCAGTACTGCACTATACTTGCTTCATAAAAAAAAATTGACTTAAAATGGTGGTTTCAAAAGGTGAAAACGCACAAAGGCTGATATAACTCGAATTAACTATCTCAACATGTTTAAAACATCAAAACAAACTTGTTTTGCATTAAAATTGGATGCAGAACATAGTAATTCGAAAATTGAACTTGCAATAGCCAATTATGCAATCAAACAGCTCAACCACACTACCAGTTTTAAGTTTTATTGAGTCAATTGACAAATTATTGATGAAAATGACTTTAAAACAGCAATTTGAAGCTTGAACACGACACGAGGAAGTTAATGCAAGATTTCCAGCACGATCTATATGCCAGAACAGATTTTAAAACAAAAAAACTGGACTCAAACAAGACAATGCAGATCGGTCAACTGCAACTTTGATACTATTGGAGTTTTCACAAGATGCCACCAAGCTATTTGCTTCAGCAATTCATGGCTTAAGTGGTGTGCACCTGATACGAACTCATTCAAGCCTTTTATCATCGAAATAATATGTATTGGCCATGACAATAAACGCAAATCAAAATACACATCAACAACACGTTAAATCTGAGATTAAGGTCACTTTTGCATGCACCCGAGCTCACAATGAATGTATCATAGCTCATATGGTTTACAGCCACTGATCATATAATCCAGAATCTCAGGAAAAAAATCAAATACAGCTTTGAACACAGAATTTATGACATTTTAAGCAATTAAACATAACTGTAAACATGACAGAATATGATTCATCAATGAAAATGACTCAAATGAACAAATGGACCGATTAAAATGAGGAAAAGACTCAAAGAAAAGCTGGCACACACAAATTGACTCAACCAGAACCTACTGTAAGCAGCAATTGATGTACATAAACCAAACAATGAACAAGACAAAGCAAAATACTCAAGACATTGCACGAATGATAACAAACAACACGGAAAATTTGAAAACACCCAAACGCACATATTGAATCTCAAGAATAGAGAACAAATCGAGACCGACAATTTGAGAATCGACGAAGAGTAAAACTCAGATCAGAGAGAAACGAGATACTTAGCTTTCGAAGCGCGGAAGAACCTGAGCTCTGATACCACATGATAGCTGAAGGCTTGAGCTGAATCGGGAGACGATGTGAAATCTGGACTTGATCGAGCTGAAGAACCGGGAAGCAGCGGAAGAAGCATTACTCGAGAGCCCTAGGTTTTGGAGGATTAATCGGTGAAAACTCTAGGGTTGAAGGTAAGGAAGGATTTAATCGATGGAGAAGAAGGATTCAACGATTAAATCAATGAAATGGAAAGAAATCATGATTTGATTCAGTGAATGGGCGAAGAACGATGGTGGAAGCAATGATAGAGCACCAAACAAAGGTTGAATCGGTGCGAAGGTGTGAAAAGGCAAGGATAAGGCAAATCTGAGATATGGATCGGTGGAGATGACTTACATGAGGGTTGTGATGGTTGATCTGTGAGGAAAATGGTTGCTGGATGAGACGCACTGGAAGAAAGACAAACGCGAGAGTGATGGTTTGTTCTCTCGGATGTTGGAGAGAAAAATGATGAGTAGCGTTGGAGCCACAGGCACGTGTGGCAGCAACGTAGGCGTGACGGATGACACAAGCCACGCGAAAGTAAAGGATTGGGGAAGCGTGATATACGGTGGCTGAATGAAAAATCCGATTTGGAAAATGAGAGAATGGATGGCGTGAAGGGAAGGTGGCCAGAGGAGATCCTTTGGGATTCTCTAGCTTGACTTTCAAGGGAATTAAATTCTGGAGTTCTCCCTACAGAAAATTTAATTCATTATTCTCAAAAGTGCCAATACAAGAGAGGAGCTGGGTATTTATAGTAACCCATGCTCTTTACAAGCTAAAATACATGCACAATAAAATGTAAAAACAACAAGCAGAGGACACTGATAAAATACATCAGGCAGGATTCCATCACACTTCTTCCACATTTCCACTTCTTCCACTGCTTCTCCTTCTTCTCCTTCCTCTCTTTCTTCCACTTCGTCCATTTCTTCCACAATTTCTTCTTCTTCTTCTTCTACTCCTGTTTTTTCTTATTCCACTTCGTCCACTTCGACCACTTCGTCAACTTCTTCTTCTCCTTCTTCTCCTTCTTCTCCTTCGTCAACTTCTTCGACTTCTTCCACTTCGTTTACTTCGTCCACTTCGTCCACTTCCTCCACTTCGACCACTTCATACACTTCTTCCACTTCGTCCACTTCTTCCACTTCTTCCACTTCTTCCACTTCTTTAACTTCTTCTCCTTATTCCACTTCGTCCACTTCTTCCCCTTTGTCCACTTCGACCACTTCGACCACTTCTTTGACTTCTTCCACTTCTTCCACTTCTTCCACTTCTTCGACTTCTTCCACTTCTTCTCCTTCTTCTCCTTCTTCCATTTCGTCCACTTTGTCCACTTCGTCCACTTCATCCACTTTTTCCACTTCTTCCACTTCTTCGACTTCTTCTCCTTCTTCTCCTACTTCTCCTTCTTCCACTTCGTCCACTTTGTCCACTTCGTCCACTTTGGCGACTTCGTCCGCTTTGTCAACTTCGTTCACTCCGTCCACTTTGTCAACTTCGTGCACTTCGTCCACTCCGTCCACTTTGTTTACTTCGTCCACTTCTTCCACTTCTTCGACATCTTCCACTTCTTCCACTTCTTCTCCTTCCTCTCCTTCTTCCACTTCGTCCACATCGTCCACTTCGTCCTTTTCATCCACAACTTCTACTTCTTCTTCTTCTTCTTCTTCTTCTTCACCCTCTTCTCCTTATTCAACTTCGTCCACTTCCTCCATTTCTTCCACATCTTCCACTTCTTCCACTTCTTCTCCTTCTTCTCCTTCCTCTCTTTCTTCCACTTCGTCCATATCTTCCACAACTTCTTCTTCTTCTTCTTCTTCTCCTGTTTTTTCTTATTCCATTTCGTCCACTTCGACCACTTCGTCAATTTCTTTCACTTCGTCCACTTGTTCCACTTCTTCTCCTTATTCCACTTCGTCCA
>JAHCHA010011606.1:0-11337 GCA_027742795.1 Vigna hirtella | reverse complement strand
GAGGGCCGATAACAGAAAACTAAAACCTGGATTTGACCATTGCCTCGTAGAGGGCCAAACTCACAGAACAGAAATTTAAATCCGACCATTGCCATGCAGAGGGCCGATAACAGAAAACTAAAACCTGGATTTGACCATTGCCTCGCAGAGGGCCAAACTCACAGAACAGAAATTTAAATCCGACCATTGCCATGCAGAGGGCCGATAACAGAAAACTAAAACCTGGATTTGACCATTGCCTCGTAGAGGGCCAAACTCACAGAACAGAAATTTAAATCCGACCATTGCCATGCAGAGGGCCGATAACAGAAAACTAAAACCTGGATTTGCAGCTTTGAAAAGTTGATAAATGCCGAGTAAAACATGAAGATTTTGCAAACAATTCTCTTCGCTTTCTCTAAGATGATGTTATGTCATGATGGTGCATGAATGCATATACACATGAGACTTTCATTTCGTTTTTTTCTTTTACTCTCGCTTTTTCATTATTATTATTATTATTATTCTTTTTTTTGAAAATTCCATGTTTGGAATCCATTGTTAATATTGTCATCAGACACGATGTACATTCAAAACGCATTCCTTGAAAACAACGTTGAGAGGTATAGAACCCTTTGATGAGCAGGAAGAAAGTGTAGCCCTGAGTTAAAATTCTTTTTATCGCTTTTTGCAATCCAAATTAACTTGAACCCTGTAGGATGTGGAAAAATGGTTATGAAAAGCAGATGAATAATGATTTTCCGTGCGCAAATATTAACGTATGTGTGTCCCTCATCTGGGGGAAAGTGCTATTAACATGTTGGGCTCCCATACTGCCCCAATTTTGCACAATAAGTATGCTTTGGAAAAGTGAAAAGGTTTGGGTATGAAGGATTCCCCCAAATTGGATGATCTTCGATTGACAGGGAGACTTTTTTTTTTTTTTTTTTGAAAATAAAACTGAATGCGTCGTTCACCACATCATTCTGTTTCAAAGTTAAATTCGTGAGAAAGATTAGGACAAACAGTCTTCAGTCAGCGTGGACTTTTATTGGCTTGTACCGTGGCTAAAGGTCAAAGGGTTTTGAAAGAAAGGATAACGAAGGCCCAAATAAGTGTTTGACGGTTAAAGTCTTTAAACAAGAATCATTTGCAAGGTGCCCAGTCAACTGTCTTTAGGGATTTGAACTTCAGACATCCTTTATTTTTTCATTGTTTTTTTTCTTTTTTTTTTTTTTTTTTTTTTTTTTATCTTTAAATTTTCCACCTCAACTTTGGATGCTTATGATGTACCCTTTTAAGTTGACGTCGATATGCTAATGATTCTTGTCTAGGGTGATGAAAACAATTATGAATTTTGGCTCAAAAGGGGTGCAATTGGATGAACTACTTTTGACGATTAGATAACGAAAAATGGCCACACGTCACTCCGAATCTTGTTTGTCTAACTTTCTCTTGAATTTAAACCTGAAACGAAACTATGTAGTGTTTGACACATCAACTTCATTTTTCCTTTGCTTTGTTTCCTTTGTTTTCTTCTTCTTCTTTTTTTTTTTTTTTATATATCTCCCTGATCATCGGATTATCGGTGATATGTAACATGATGAAAACTGCCCCAATATTATACGTATGGCAATCCTTTGTCTTAAAGGAAATAAAAAAATTAGGGTTCAAGTAATGTGAATGCAGATGCTTTATCAAGAAAAGAACACCGGTTACTCCCAAAACCTTGAATCAGGAAAGGACTCACCAACGGTACTTTTCAAAACTTTTTTCTTTTTCTTCTTTTTTTTTTTCTTTTTTCCATTTCGAAAATACTATGCCCTTGACAACTTTATTAACAACAAACTCAACATGTGACCTTTCTTTTTCACCTCTTTTTCGTTTTTCCTTTTTCGACATCCTCCAGGACCGAGCTCGCCAATCTGATATACCGTGATGCTTTTATCAACACGCGTTTACTTATTTTCATTTTCATTTTCCCTTGACTACTTAACAGCTCAGTGTGACATGCAATATTTCAGATGGAATGCAAACAACCAAAATATGAATGGAATCACGTGAACTTTATTTAGTGAAAAAAAAAACACAGAGTACAATAAGCTTTAAAGATAATATCAACATTCCCTTAATAGCAACCACTATCACGGAATCATCATGCGTAAAACTTTTTTACTGCATCAGAATTAACTGGCAATGGTAACTCCTCTCCGTCCATTCTCGTGAGAATTAGTGCCCCACCAGAAAATGTTTTCTTCACTACAAATGGCCCTTCATAATTTGGAGTCCATTTGCCTCTATGATCCTTTTGTATAGGTAGAATCTTCTTCAACACCAGCTCACCTTCATGAAATTCTCTTGGGTGTACCTTTTTGTCAAATGGCTTCTTCATTCTTCTTTGGTACAATTGTCCATGGCATATTGCTGTTAATCTTTTTTCATCGATGACATTGAGCTGGTCGAAACGAGCTTGAACCCACTCAGCCTCTTCTAATTGGGTTTCCATTAAAACTCGTAAGGACGGAATTTCCACTTCAAACGGAAGTACTGCCTCCATTCCATATACAAGCGAGAAAGGCGTTGCTCCAGTCAATGTTCGTACCGAAGTGCGATAACCATGTAAAGCAAAAGGAAGCATTTCATGCCAATCCTTATATGTGACCACCATCTTCTGCACAATCTTCTTGATATTTTTGTTAGCAGCCTCTACTGCCCCATTCATCTTTGGACGATAAGGAGAAGAATTAAGATGATGAATTTTGAACTCCTCACATAACTCTGTCATCATCTGGTTGTTCAAGTTAGTGGCATTATCAGTGATGATCCTGTTAGGGAGCCCGTATCTGCAAATCAACTCCCTTTTTATGAACTTGGTCACCACCTTTCTAGTCACATTAGCATAAGAAGCAGCCTCAACCCACTTGGTGAAGTAGTCGATTGCGACTAATATGAAACGGTGTCCATTTGACGCCTTTGGCTCTATAGCTCCGATGACATCTATTCCCCACATCGAAAAGGGCCATGGTGCAGACAACACGTTCAAGGTCGTGGGTGGCACATTGATATTATTTGCGTACACCTGGCATTTCTCACACTTTCTCACATGTGTACAACAATCATTTTCCATAGTCAACCAAAAATACCCCGCTCTCAGTATCCTCCTGGCCATTGAGTGCCCATTCATGTGCGTGCCAAATGTACCCTCGTGCACTTCTTTTAGTATCAGCTCGGCTTCTTTTGCATCTACGCATCTAAGGAGAACCATGTCATGATTCCTCTTATATAAAATATCCCCACTCAAAATGAAGCTGCCAACCAACCTCCTTAACGCCCTTTTATCGTTTTCAGATGCTTTCTCTGGATATTCTCGGGTCCTAAGATAATGCTTGATATCAAAGTACCAAGGTTTACCATCTACCTCCTCCTCGATGAAATGACAATACGCTGGCTCCGCATGACTCTTCATTTCGATCATTGGCAATTCTGTATCTTGATCAACTTCAAACATCGATGACAAAGTAGCCAACGCGTCTGCTAATTGATTATCTTCTCGCGTTATATGATTAAACGTGATGGAATCGAAATACTCAATTAATCCCCTGATGTAAGCTTGGTATGGAATTAATTTTGTATCCCTAGTCTCCCATTCTCCCTTCAATTGATGGATGACCAAAGCTGAATCTCCATATACATCCAGAATTTTTGCTTTAGACTCTATTGCTGCTCGAATACCCATAGCACAGGCTTCATATTCTGCGATATTATTCGTGCAATTAAAACACAACCTTGCTGTCATTGGTATGTATTGATTCTTAGGAGAGATAAGCACTGCCCCTATTCCATGCCCCATTACATTCGAGGCCCCATCGAATAATACCGTCCAGGCTTTTTCATTTTTGTCCTCTTTGTTCTCAGCAAATAAAGTCATGATATCTTCATCAGGAAACTCAGGTTGCATTGGCTGATAATCACTAATGGGTTGATGGGCTAAATATTCCGCTAAAGCGCTACCCTTGATAGATTTCTGAGTAACATATACAATGTCGTATTCCGATAGTAGCATCTGCCATCGAGCTATTCTTCCAGTGAGAGCGGGCTTTTCGAAAATATACTTGATAGGATCCATTTTAGATATCAACCAAGTAGAGTGACTCAACATGTATTGCCTTAAACGATGAGTAGCCCACGCCAGTGCACAACAAGTTCGCTCTAACGACGAATATCGTTGTTCGCAATCTGTGAATCTCTTGCTCAAGTAATATATAGCATGCTCTCTTTTCCCGTCTTCATCATGCTGACCCAATACACAACCCATTGAATTATCCAATACGGTCAAATACAAAATGAGCGGTCTTCCTAGCATAGGTGGACGCAATACAGGAGGGTCTTGCAGGTATTGTTTGACCTTTTCGAAAGCAACTTGACAATCTTCATTCCAAACTACAGCCTGATTTTTCCGTAGTAACTTGAACATTGGTTCGCAAGTAGCAGTTAATTGGGAGATGAACCTAGCAATGTAGTTCAATCTTCCCAGAAAACCTCGAACCTCCTTTTCTGTTCTGGGCGCCGGCATTTCCGTTATCGCTCTTACTTTGTCAGGACCAACTTCTATCCCTCTTTGGCTGACAATAAAGCCCAATAATTTTCCAGACTTTACTCCAAACGTGCATTTGGCAGGATTTAACCTGAGTTTGTACTTTCTCAGTCTCTCAAATAATTTCCTTAGATTGAAAATATGCTCCTCTTCTGATTTCGACTTTGCAATCATGTCATCCACATAAACTTCAATTTCCTTATGCATCATATCATGAAAGAGTGTCACCATTGCCCTTTGGTATGTTGCTCCAGCATTCTTGAGTCCGAAAGACATCACCTTATAACAAAATGTTCCCCATAACGTGATAAAGGTCGTTTTCTCCATATCTTCCGGTGCCATTTTAATTTGATTATATTCCGAGAATCCATCCATGAACGAAAATAGCGAAAATTTGGCCGTATTATCAACCAGAGTATCGATGTGTGGTAACGGGAAATTATCCTTCGGACTTGCACGATTCAAATCACGATAGTCAACACACATTCGAACTTTCCCATCCTTCTTAGGCACTGGTACAACATTCGATACCCATTGTGGGTATCTTGCCACAGCCAAAAATCCTGCGTCAAATTGCTTTCGGACCTCCTCTTTAATTTTTAGGGACATTTCCGGCTTCATTCTTCTTAGTTTTTGCTTGACTGGAGGACATTCTGGCTTGAGTGGGAGCCTATGCTGCACAATATTGGTATCCAGACCCGGCATGTCATTGTAAGACCACGCGAACACATCTTTAAACTCCTTCAATAGGGCACGCAATCTTTCTCTCACTCCCGTTTTCATACTAGTACCGATTTTCACTTCCTTTATCTCATCCTTCTCTCCCAAGTTGAGTATTTCAATCTCCTCCTGATGGGGTTTTATGTCCTTAGATTCTTGTTCCACTAATCTCAACAATTCCGGAGAGGGTTCCACATCATCTTCGAAATCATCTTCCGTATTATTGATAGGGTGCTCAAAATTAGGAACATTGATATCGTTATTTTCAAAACAATCATTGTCACATCTGCATCATTTAAATTTATGAAAAAGTATAAATAAATAAGATAAACAAAGAAAAATGCCAAATGATGATGAAATGCAACTTTATTATCACGCTGAGTGAAAAGTAAAAAATCAATCCGCAAAACCTCAGTTCTAAAACCCCAATCGAAACTATAGGCTTAATTAAAACTATTACATTTTGTTCACATTAAGCATCACAGGTAAATCCAGTGTTTCCCAATTGCTGAGTTGAGTATCAGGGGAGCAAGCCCACACAAAGCTCGAACTTTGAGGCCTGTCTTCATCCTCCACAGCTGCTATCTGGCCAGTATTGATCCAGCCAGCACTGCGGAAGCTTTCCTTGATGTCAACAATGTGAATTTTGCTCTCTCTGGGCTCTCGTCTTTTTGCACGGGCTAGACTGCGTTCTTTTCTTTCTTCAATCATCCTTTTCCTGTCTTCCTTGGTAGGTTTGTACCCCAAGCCATATCTGTTCTTGTTTTCAACGATTTCTAGAGGGAATGCTCGCCCCTGCCGATATTTGCCCAAACCTTCCCCATATATATAGCCCTCTTTTAGCATAATCTTGGCCATCATAATAGAAGCACATGATAGATGATGATTTACTGGAAACGGTTCCACACAAGCATTTCCCATAATCTCCAA
This sequence comes from Vigna hirtella, assembly GCA_027742795.1. Classification (NCBI taxonomy): domain Eukaryota; kingdom Viridiplantae; phylum Streptophyta; class Magnoliopsida; order Fabales; family Fabaceae; genus Vigna; species Vigna hirtella. Next base: position 5,114 of record JAHCHA010011606.1, on the reverse strand, counting down.
CAATTGGAAGGCTGTCTCGAGAGCTTCTTCAGCCGCCTCGATGTAGCGCGTGGATGATGGCCCACTCACAAGAAGATCCTCTTCTCCTGATACTATCACCAGCTTATCTCCCATCACATACTTCAACTTCTGGTGTAGTGTAGAAGGCACAACTCCAGCCGAATGGATCCATGGGCGCCCCAACAGACAACTATAAGCTGGCAGGATATCCATAACCTGGAATGTTATTTGAAAGACACACGGGCCAACTTGCATTGGTAATTCCACTTCTCCCATCACTTCTCTTTTGCTACCATCAAACGCCCTCACAATCATTGAACTCGGCCTCATATGCATTCCTTCGCAAGGTAGCTTTTCCAAGGTTGCTTTCGGCATGACATTCAAAGAGGAGCCATTGTCCACTAAGACACGCGCTATAACATGATCCAGGCATTTCACAGAGACGTGAAGAGCCTTGTTATGCCCTCTTCCCTCAGCAGGTATTTCTTCATCCGTAAAGGTGAGATAATTATTAGTAACAATATTGCCAACAATACCCTCGAATTTATTCAACGAAATACCTTGCTCCACGTGAGCCTCACTGAGTATCTTCATTAACAACTTTCTGTGTGATGCCGAATGCATGAGCAAGTCTAACAAGGATATACGAGCAGGCATACGGTTTAACTGTTCCACCACCTTATATTCACTTTGTTGTATGAATTTTAAAAATTCACAAGCCTCCTCTTCAGAAACTTCTTTCTTCTCTTCCTTGTCGGGGATCTCCTCTGTCTGTGCACCCTTCCCCTTTAAGAATTCTTTTGCCTTCGCGGCCATCGTTGCTTCCTTATCATTAACTCTTTCTCGTGCCAACTCTGGTGGTGTGAAAATTCGACCACTCCTAGTCATTCCACCTATGCCTGATATGTTTTTGACGATAGGATCAACGCTTTGTGCTTCGCCTGACGCATGTGTCCCATATCTCCATGGGACGGCTTTTTCGTTCTTGTAAGGAAAAGGGGCTGGTACACGGATAACAACGGGCGACCTTCCTTGAGTTGGTGGGATAGAGGTAGTCCTAGTGAAACGAATCACCAATGGTTCTGGTAAAATCATGCCGGATTCATCACTAGTTTGTGCAAATACATCTCCCTCCTCACTCTTGTAGCATACTTGCATCAGACCACGATCTTGCAGGTCTTGCAGAATTTCTTCAAACTCAACACACTCCTCAATAGAGTGCTCAGCATCTGGGTGGAGCGCGCATGCCATACTCTCATCATAATCGCCCTTCAAGATACCCACTTTCAGCAACGCCTCCAAAATAAACCTCTTAGAGCTCTTGACTTCTTTCACATTTCTCACCAGCTCATGTTCTTTCACTTCGAGAGCATTCGTCGAAGCACTTCCATGCCCGGATAAAGGATTGACCTCGATACTAGGCTTATCTTCTTGGAACTTTAACCACCCAGAATCAATTAGAGTCTGCACTTTATGCTTGAAAGCCAGACACCTCTCAGTGGAATGACCAACGGCCCCTCCATGATAACTACACTTTGCATCTGCATCATAACCTCTTGGGTACGGAGGCTGCAAAGGCTTCAGGGGACAAATGACAACCAGACCCTGTTTGATAAGATGAGGCAATAATTCCGTATAAGTTGTAGGAATTGGGGTAAAGTTAACATAATTTTTTTCCTGGTTCCTTCTTGGATAAGTATTTGGACCCACATTCATATTGGAACCTACGTTTTCCCCTCCCCTCCAATTATTCGTCGGGATGTATTGTGGTTGATAGTACCCTGGTTGTTGTTGAGGCCTAATTTGATGACCAAATGACGCGTTAGCTGCATGTGGATGTTGACCCCAGTATGGTCGATAGTTATGAGTGGGAGCCTGACCTCTCCACACGGGGGTTGCAGATGTTGCATGCACATCTCCTTCCTTTCTTTTTCCTGAGTTGAAACTGGGTTTTTTGGAATTTGCAACCACCGACGAGCCATATGCAATCTTCCCATTTTTCAACCCGATCTCTATTCGTTCGCCTATCACGATGATATCAGCAAAATTTGAAGAAACATTTCCCACCATATGTTCATAAAATGGTGGTTGGAGCGTATTTACAAACATTGCCACCATTTCTCTATCATACAAAGGTGGCTCAACTTGTGCAGCCAATTCCCTCCACCGTTGAGCATACTCCTTAAAAGTTTCGTTGTCTTTCTTCGACATGTTTTGCAGCTGTAAACGATCTGGCGCAACATGTGTATTGTATATGTACTGTTTCACAAAAGCATCAGCCAAGTCTGCCCAACAACGAATTCGAGTCGGCTCCAAATGGGTATACCAGTTTAATGCCACTCCAGCCAAACTATCTTGGAAAACATGGATGAGCAGCTGCTCATCATAAGCATATGCAGCCATATTTCTGCAAAACATGGTCAGATGGCTCTTAGGGCATGTATTTCCCTTATACTTCTCAAAATCTGGCGCCTTGAACTTATGTGGTATTTTGACGCCAGGAACCAAGCTCAATTTGGCAACATCTCCGAACCCATAACTTTCAAATCCCTCAACAGCCCTCAATCCTTCCTCTAGGCTCTCCAATTTATCCTTTGCTCCGTCGACATTACTAATTACCCCCTGAAACGAAGTATGTGGCGCAGCCCTGGTAGAAAAGCCCTCTGCGGTAATCACATGAGGCATCGGAGTTACTCGTATTCCATCAGACATGTTTGCATTCATTCCTTCACTTACCATAGGTGCGGACATTACAACAGGTCCCTGAGTACTGATTGGCGGTACGTTGGCAGTGGTAGGGAAAGAGAATGAAACATGCTCCCCTTCTGTGTATTCTCCCACAGGTGGAGTGTAATCTGGGGGTAATCCATACATTGGGAACGGAACAGATTGGCTCCCAGCATTGAACAACGGAGGGTAATATTGAGCACTTCCCTCAACTTGCGCAGGCGTCGACCCTCTCGTAGTCTTCAAGGCTTCGAGAGCTGTCAAAATCTGGGCCATCTGATCCTTCAACTGGCTGACATCAGCCTTAATAGATTCGTGTGACTGCTCCCAATTCTCCATGACCTTCGAGTTAGCTCTGGTCCTGTACGGATGTCGTGGAAAATTTGTCGTTGTTCTCTCACTTGTACTGATGATTATTTTTATTAAATTAAATTAGATAAAGATGAAAAATGCAAAACAAAAGAAAACATGATGCATGCTAGTGATAAGTGGAAATCACAGGATAACGATGACAATACTGATAGAAAATTAACACAAGTCGATACCAAACAAACATCCCTTATCTTTCATTTAAAGAAAATTTGATCCATTACACCGTCTAAGGAACAAAACACGCAATTCTGATGTACATCAATCCCGCGCCCGGGCAATGAAAGATTTCATCTCTCCCACCAACCATTTACAATGATTAATAAACAATTCTATTTCCGCTGGTGAGTTACGAAAATGAGTACTTGCTTCAGCATTCGACACCATCCTGGGGATGTCTTCAATTGCCCCATTTGCCAGAGCAGCCAAATGAGAGAAGCTTTCCTTCCAGTGCTTTACAGCCATTTCTTGCTCTGCGATGTGCTCTTTCATTCGCTTTCTCAAGGCCTGATGCCTTTCTTCAAATTCCATCGACCTCCATCGCTCCTCCTGCTCCTCGATGTAATCCTCCATTTGCTTTAACATGGCCCGGTACTCCTTTTCGGCCTCCGCCAACTTCCAGTGCTCCTGATTCAACTCTGCCTCAAATGATGTAGCCATCTCCTTCATTTGATGCCCCGCTTCTTGTACTTGGACCTGCGCTTCTCTTAATCTTTTTAGGGCTTCCCTTTTATCCCTCTTGACTTCCTCATAGAGTTGTTTCCACTGCCTGCCCTATTCTAAAGCCACCTTCTTCTCATTTACCCTCATGGATAATTCCTTACTTGCGGCCGCTAGATCCTGTTTCACTCGAAATGTATAATCCCTCTCAGCCTTCTGGCTTTTGACAATGTTTTCATAAGCCCGCGACTTTTCTTCATTATCATTTCTCATATCCACAAGATCATTACGTGCCCTTTGTAATTCGTTTTCCAACCTAGCATTCCTCACCCTCAATTTCTCCATCTCAGCCTTCAATTGTTGCACCTCTTCACTTTCTGGGGCTTGGGATGGTCCTTCACTAGCTGATTGATCCTTGATTGGCTTGAAAGGCAACTTGACTACTTCCACTCTCTCCAGAATCCAGGTGTGATAACTAACCCTGCTATCCACTACTCCATCCCTCAAGTCCTTCTCTACTCGAACAACATTTTCCCAGGCGCTTTTTAACCTTTCTTAACAGTTCAATGAAATGCCCGTCTTCGTAATAAATGAATAGGGTAGCAAGGTAATCTGATGAAGGTGCCCCTCTCATGGGATGCCCGAATTGTCTTTGCACCAAAAGGGGGTTGTAATTGATACAGTACCGGGCACCTATGAGAGGCACATTAGGAAAGCTACCACAATGCTGTATAGCCAGTTTATTTCCAAGCCAAGGAAGGCGCCATTTTATACTTCTTTCGCTCAAGCCAGCAAGGAATCGGGCCCAATCGTTTCCTCCCTTACCTTTAAGCCCTTGGTGCGACAAAGTCTCCGATAGACTCTTGACGTCGACCATCTCCTTAAACACGCGCACTGTCATCCATGTATACAACGCCGGTAAACAACAAAGAATCTTCTTTCCCTTTCTCTCCTGGCAAAAACTCAAGGTCCCATAAACATCTGCAAGAACTGCTGTTACAGGATTCTCTGATCTGGTTTTACTCGCCACGAAGACGTCTATTGCGGTGTAATCCACGAATTTTTCTATTTTGGGAAACAAGACAATGCCATATATGGTGAGGGCTAATACATCCATGAAAGTTTCCCAATCCTCTTTATCAGCCAGGTGATGTAAATACTGCTCTAGATATCCCTGTGATAACCCATGCAATTGATTCCTCATCATCATCCTGTCTTCAAGCTCCTTGGGATGTAGTTTCATGATGGCAGCAATGGTGGGTATAGAGGCATGATGCTCTAAATATTGATAGGTGATAACAGTTGAAAAAATGTTATTTTCATGCTTAAAATTGATACTAAAAGCAACCTTTATACTT
>JAHCHA010011593.1:0-11791 GCA_027742795.1 Vigna hirtella | reverse complement strand
AAAACACCCACGCATGGCTTTGAAGATCAGGAAGTAGTCTTAACTTTCCTTGGAGGGCTTGGTTCACAAACCAAGATGATGCTGGACGCCTCAGCAGGAGGCAATATTAAATGGAAAACTCCAGAGGAAGCCACAGAAATTATAGAAAACATGGCTACTAGTGATAATGAGCTGCACAGTGAGAGAGGAGCTCCTATGCAAAAAGGAGTCCTCCAATTACAGACACATGATGCCCTGCTAGCTCAAAACAAAATTCTAACTCAACAGCTGGAGACTCTGACTAAAACTCTTGCACAATTACCCAAAGAGTTGAAAACTGCTGCACAGGTACAATCCCAGTTGTGCGAATTGTGTGGAGGCGACCATATCAATGGTCAATGTGCCTTTCCAGTTGAAGCCGTAGAGGATGTAAACTACATGACCAATCAGTACCGTTAAGGAAGCTACAATCAGGGGTGGAAACCACACCCAAGTATTGGTCAAGGGCAAACTGGGCAAGCTGGTCAATATAATAAGCAGCAGCAGCAACCCACCTTATGGCAACAATTATCTATGCTTAATGAAAGGTCCATGAGGATGGAGGAAACTCTCAACAATTTCATACAGAAGACTGAGTCTACACAGAAGAGCACTGAAGCTGCTATCAAAAATCTGGAGACTCAGATGGGGCAGATCACCAAACAGGTGGAAGAAAGGCCAAATAGAAATTTTGGGGCTAATACTGAGGTTAACCCCAGATAAGAGTGCAAGGTGGTAGAGAGTGTTGATGATGAGAAAGTTGAGTTAGAAACAGAAGAGAGAAGAGAAATAGAGAGCAATAGCACTTTTCCTTTTCCAATCCATCAAGGGAAACAACTGGATTTCACAGAATTATTCAAAATGGTAGATAATGATGCACCTTGGGAACAGATTCTGCAACAGATTACGGTTTACACTAAATCTAATGAAGAAATCTCTACAAAGAAGAGACGTAGAGATGATGAGGCAAAGGAGTGTATAACTGTTAAAAAAGAGCCATTCCCTCCTAAAGCAACAGACCCAGGCAGTTTTTCTATCCCTTGTACCATAGGGAAGAAAAGGGTGAAGAAAGCTCTTCTTGATTTAGGTTCAAGTGTTAACTTGATACCTTACTCTTTACTGGAGCAAATCGGCAATGTTAATGTGAAACCTGTAAAGGTTAATCTAGTAATGGCCGATGGATCTTCAAAGGAGCCATGTGGGATTGCAGAGGACATTATAGTTTGTGTTGGCAAACTTCAGTTCTTGGCAGACTTTGTGGTGATGAAGATGGAGACAGAGAAGATACCTATCATACTTGGAAGACCGTTTATGAAAACGGCCAGAGCTATCATTGATGTAAATGAAGGTATAGTGGTGCTCCAGGATCGAGAGGAGAGAGTGGTTGTAGACGTCTTCAAGGATGAGACGCAAGCACAGGAGGAAGAAGCTAGTTATAAAGCTGCATTTCAAGATGCACACATGACTAGCCATAAAGATGAAAAGCCCAAGGTTGCAGGTAACCATTGTTTGTTGTTTCAGGTACACAAGGAAGAAAAGATTAGAAGAGGAGGAGAAATTCCTGATGACTGGGAGAAAAGAAGACCCCAACTTGGCACACCTGTAAGAATCAAGAACAAGTTGTGGGTTGTGAAGGGCTTTAAAGAGAAGGAGATGATAGAGATAGAGTCTCCACATTCTAGAAGGACCAAAACAGTTCACAGGAAACAGCTGAGGAGTTGGTGGGATGACAACATCAACTATAAAGCAGGAACTTGAGCTTACTGGGTCAAGCTAATGACGTTAAAAGAGCGCTTGCTGGGAGGCAACCCAGTGATTTTAGAACTTTTAAATTTTACTTGGGTTTGTAATCTTTAAATCTGTTGAACATTATATTACTGAACATAGCATCTACTGAAGGATGCTAAGTGTGTAACACCTACTGATGGGTGTTGGTAAGTTTGAAGCACCTACTGATGGGTGTTGGTGAGATTTTAAACACCTACTGATGGGTGTTGGTGGATTTTGGGTCAGGCTCGTGACGTTAAACAAGCGCTACCTGGGAGGCAACCCAGTTGATTGATTGTTTTTGTTTGTTTTATTTTAGTTAGGGTTTGCATAAGTATTTTAAACATTGAATTGCAGGGAACCAGTGAGGGGCATGTCTAGGAGGCACTTAGGTTAAGCAAAGAAGGAGAAGAGCACATCACGGAAGTGCCGCTGAGCGGCAAATTACTGCTGAGCGGTACTATCGCAGAGTGGGCTTTGGTTACCCTTTAGCGGAACCCGAGCCCATTAGGGTATTTTTATACCCTAAGCTGCGCAAATGCTTTTATTTTCAGGCTCTTCTCTGAACACACACTACTACATACCTTTTCAAAGGTTCTCTACAACTTTTCCCTCATCCCTCTTTAGAAAATCTCCCTTCCATTCACTTGCTCACTAGTTTTCCATCTAAGTTTGGGGTTGGGAGAGAGCATCATTGAAGGGGCTGATTTCTTCATTGTGGTTTACTAATGCTTAACAATGTATCTTTTGGTTTTGTGAATTATGTTTGATGCAGGGATGGCCTCCTCATCAGGCAAAAAGAATCAAGACTATAAGATCCAAGAAGAAGGAAGATACAGAGGACAACTCAGACTGATGAGGAGCTGAGATAGCATTTACTGATGAATGCTATTATATGCTTATGCTTTTGTTGGTTTAATGTTTTCTGAACTTATTTATTTTTGTTTTAGATTAGGGATGATGTACTCTATTGGAAACCTGGTTTGTTATGATGGTTTGCTATTGACTGTGATTGTGTGATAAGTAATGCTTGATGATGCTTTGAGATTGATTGATGTTGAGATGATGTGCACATTATATGTTTATACAGGTGATTCACAAGCTTTGTGAACAAATGCAGGATATCATGATTGTGATTGTGAAATTAAGCAGGATGTGTATGTCAAATGTGAATGAGCTTATATGTGAGGTTTTGAGCTCCAGAGTTTTTATTGATTGAATGCTATTACTTTGAAAGCATGAATGATTTTGCCCAGGTTTTCTATGATTGAATCAATTGCTTGTTTTGCATCATATCATCAAGGCCGTTTATTGGAACCCTTTTTATTGGCCAAATTCATAAAGTTAGCTCACTAAAAGAGAACACTTTGTGTTCTATCCTTTGAACCCTTAGCCTTGAACATAAATTGAAAATCATTGTTGAAAAGCTTTACCTTGAGTTAAGTAGAAAATCTTGTGTGGTTTTGTTAAATGTTCAAGTTTGGGGTTGTTGGGAAAGCATGAAAAAGAAACAGGAAAAGCATTGAGCTAAGAGCTAAGAAATAAGAATGTGAAAAGAAAAGAAAAAGAGAAAGAAAAGAAAAGAAAAAGGCAAAGCTCAATGCAAAGGCAAGTTGGGAAAAATAAGAATAATTGTGTTGTTATGATTCTCTTAACTCAAGGATTTTGTGATCCAGAAAAACCAATTTTCTTGTTAGCCCAGCCACGTTATAAGCCATTGAAAAGTTCTTGTGATGATGCATGCTTGTGAAATGTTTTTGATTGTGGTTAAATGAAAGGCAAAGTTGATTCATGTGACATTGTGATAGTGGAGTGAATGAGTGATTACCTCTTATACACTTGTGTTTGAGTGAAACACTTTACCTAGTGAGGAAATATTCCATGAGCACATGAACATCCACGCTTAATTGATTGATCATTCATGAAAAATAGCATTTGTTGGATATTAAGTGACTTTGTGAACACCAAAGCATGTGCACGTCTTGATTGAAATCTTGGTCATAAGCTTGATTGAAGTCTTTACTTATCTTGAAAAGAAGATTTTTGAATGAGTGAACCATTATATGAATTGGTAGAAGATTGAGTTACATCTTGTTTGCTTGAGGACAAGCAAAGTTCTAAGTTTGGGGTTGTGATAACAGTTGAAAAACTGTTATTTTTATGCTTAAAATTGATACCAAAAGCAACCTTTAAGACTTAGAAACTAGCTTGAACTCATATTTTTGCTTTAGTTTTGTGAATAAGAGAGTTGAAAGTGAATTTAATGGTTTTGTGCAAGATTCCCTTTATTTTGTAGGCTAATTGAATGATTTGAAAGAAGAATTGAAGTACCGAATGATTGAAGTGCTGAAAAGTCAACCAGAAACCAGAAAAGTCAACCAGTCAACCAGAAAAGTCAACCCGTCAACCAAAAAAGTCAACCAGTCAACCAGAATACGAAAAAAGTCAACCAGACGAGTTTTGGGCCAGTTTTATGCGATTTTATGATCTGTTTGGGCCTGGACCCGTTTTCTATTATTTTTATGTCCTATTTAAAGACCTAGATGTCTTAGGGTTGGTATCTTTGGCAGAAACGAAGCAAACACTCTCTCTTCCACCCCTTTGAAGGAGGATCTTGGATGCTCAGGCTACCTCTTCACCTTTCTAGGGTTTTATCCTTCATTCTTTCATTATTGTTCATCTAGGTTCACCATGAATATGGTGAACTAAACTTTGTATGTTTGTTGGGGAATCAATGTAATCTTTTGAAGCTCTCATATATGGAATTTGTGCTTGCATCTTAATCTAAGATTTATGCTTTCTTTCATCATTAGTTAGGGTTTTTCCTCTTTGCTTAATGCTTGCTTTGTTTAACTCATTCAATGCATGATTATTGGTTTTGTCGATACGGGAACGTACGGGGAAGTCTAGATCCGGGGAATTACTCCCAATAGTATATTGGTTGTCGTTAAGCTCATGTGCTAAAAGAACTAATTATTAGGAATGCTAGGAATCGTATGAACTCGTAATTAGGGATAGGCCTTCTTCACAAGGTAATTTAGAGAGTGGCATTAACAATGATGATTTGAATGTTGAATTCCTAAAATATATGAGAGTGGATAAGATGAAATTGACCCCCAACAACATATTCATCCATATATTTCATTGAAAGTGCTTGTCTTTTGCTTTTGCCATTGATCAAAACTCATGCATACATGTTTATTTTCTGTTTTGCATATTAAACTCCAATTATTTTGTTCTTAAGTCTTAGCTAATCAACAAACCACACAACTAAACTAGGCCGTGAGTCCTTTGGGAGAACGATACTTGGTCTTACCAAGTTTATTACTTGAACGATTCGGTCATACTTGCCGATTGTAAAACAAGTTTGTGACATCATATTTTGGTGATCATAAATTTGTCCATCATCTCCTCCACCACTACATCCAATAAAGAAGGGTTGCTGAGGAAAGGCTTCAGTCTATGCCCGTTCACCTTGAAGCTTTTAGCTGTAGATGGACCTTGGATCTCTACTGCACCATAAGGATAAACATTAGTCACAACAAAAGGTCCAGTCCATTTTGATCTCAACTTACCACCCATGAGGCCGAGTCTAGAGTTATACAACAAAACCTGTTGGCCAACCTCGAAGTCCTTTCTAACAATAGAACTATCATGGAACTTCTTTGTCCTTTCCTTGTAGAACTTCGAGTTCTCATAGGCCTCCAATCGGATCTCATCCAATTCATTTAATTCCAACTTTCTTTCCTCTCCAGCTTGGTCCATGGAGAAGTTGCAAGTCTTCACAGCCCAATATGCCCGATGCTCAATCTCAACCGGTAGGTGACATGCCTTTCCGAAGACAACCCGGTAGGGAGACATCCCTATCGGTGCTTTGTAGGATGTCCTGTGGGCCCAAAGAGCATCGTCCAACCTATTGCTCCAATCTTTCCTGTTGGGCTGGACAATCTTCTCCAAAATCCTCTTAATCTCCCTATTGGAGATCTCAGCCTGCCCATTTGTTTGGGGGTGGTAAGGTGTAGAAACTCTGTGCGTCACCCCATATTTCTTGAGCAAAGCTTGCATGGATCTGTTGCAAAAATGGGTTCCTTGATCACTAACAATTGCTCTAGGCACTCCAAACCTGCAAAAGAGGTGAGATCTAACAAAATCTACAACAACCCGAGCATCATTAGTCCTGGTGGCTCTAGCTTCCACCCATTTTGAAACATAATCCACAGCAAGGAGAATATAAGAGAAACCAAAAGAAACAAGAAAAGGACCCATGAAATCTATACCCCATACATCAAACACCTCACAGAACAACATAGGTTGTTGAGGCATCTCTTGTCTCTGTGAAATTGATCCTCCTGCTCTCTGACAAAGCTCACAAGTGTTGCAAATCTTCTCCGCATCTTTGAAGATGGAAGGCCAATAGAAACCACAGTCAAGCACCCTGCGAGCTGTTCTTTGTATCCCTAGATGACCACCAGGTGAGGAGGCATGACAAAACTGCAGGACCGAGTCAATCTCATGGTCCGGAATGCATCTCCTAGTAACCTGGTCACTACACAACTTCCACAGATATGGGTCATCCCAAACATAATACTTAGCATCACTCTTAATTTTAACAATCTGAGCACGTGATGCTAAGGGAGGAAAAACAGAAGCAACCAAATAATTTACAATGTGTGCAAACCAAGGAGTGGGGTGCGAGTAAGAAATCATCACAAACTCTCGTCAGGAAAGGCATCCTGGATGGGCAACACATCAGCTTCATTCCCAGCTTTTTCAATCCGGCTGAGGTGGTCTGCAACCAAATTTTGTGCTCCACTCCGGTCTTCAATTTGCAAGTCAAACTCCTGGAGCAGTAGCATCCACCTGATCAATCTAGGCTTTGACTCAGCCTTTTTCAACAGAAACTTTAGAGCTGCATGGTCAGTATACACAATAACAGGTGATCCAAGCAAATATGACCTAAACTTATCAAGGGCAAAAACAATTGCCAACAACTCTTTTTCAGTGGTGGTATAATTTGCTTGGGCAACATCCAAAGTGCGTGAAGCATAGCAGATCACTCTCGGCAGCTTGTCAATTTTCTGTGTCAAGATAGCCCCTAATGCATAATTAGACGCATCACACATGAGCTCAAATGGGGCTATCCAATCCGGTGCCTGAATGATAGGGGTGGTGGTCAAAGCTTCCTTCAGGCAATCAAACGCCTGCTTGCATCTGTCATCAAAAGAAAAGTCAATATCTTTCTGCAGCAGTCTGGACAAGGGGAGCGCCTTCTTGCTGAAATCTTTGATGAAGCGCCTGTAGAAACCTGCATGTCCAAGGAAAGATTGCACCTCTCGTACGCAAGAGGGGTAAGGCAACTACCCTAGAACCAAACCTTGTCCAACCATGAAGTGACATTTCTCAAAATTGAGAACAAGGTTTGTTTCTATGCATCTTTTCAAAACATTTTCCAGACTGTCTAAACATGCATCAAAAGAGGATCCATAGACAGTGAAATCATCCATAAACACCTCTATGCAACTCTCAACAAAGTCGCTAAAAATGCTAAGCATGCACCGTTGGAAGGTACCAGGGGCGTTGCATAGACCAAAAGGCATCCTCCTATAGGCAAAAGTGCCAAAGGGGCAGGTGAATGTGGTTTTTTCTTGATCCTCAGGCGCAATATTTATTTGAAAGTAACCAGAAAAACCATCAAGAAAACAATAATGAGATTTACCTGCCAGGCGCTCCAGCATCTGATCAATGAATGGCAAGGGGAAATGATCTTTCCTGGTTGCTTGGTTGAGCCTCCTATAGTCAATGCAGACTCTTCAACTGTTCTGCACTCTAGCTGGGATAAGCTCATCCCTTTCATTCTTTACCACAGTGAGGCCAGTTTTCTTGGGCACAACATGGATGGGGTTAACCCACTGACTATCTGAAATAGGGTAGATGATCCCAGCTTGCAAAAGCTTGGTCACCTCCTTCTTGATGACGTCCATGATCACGGGGTTTTGCCTTCTTTGTGGCTGTCTCACTGGCTTTGCCCCATCTTCCAAAAGAATTCTATGCATGCATGTGGATGGGCTAATACCAGGTATGTCAGCCAAACTCCAACCAATGGCCTTCTTGTGCTTCCTCAACACACCAAGCAACTTCTCCTCTTGAACAGAATCAAGGGAGGTAGAAATGATCACCGGTTTCTTCTCATCATCCTCCAAGTACACGTACTTAAGGTTGTCTGGGAGCTGTTTCAGCTTAAGAGTGGGTGCCTGCAAGTCAGATTCAAATGTACTTCCTGCAACGTGGTTAATGCATTTTGACTCTAAAGAGTGTACAGGTAAAGGCAGAACACTCATCTCATCACAATCCAAATCAATGTCCATCACAGATATGTCAACAACATCATCAATATCATGCATAGCATCAACATCTTGGACATCACAATCCTCATCAAAATCCACAACATTATCAACATCATTCTCAAATCCTGATTCGAATCCAGATTCAATGCATGAATGAAAAGAAGATAGAAAAGAATGTTTCTTCTCATGCAAAGAATGGAAGTCGTCAACAACAAATTCATCAACAATGTCATCCAATGCATCGATCCTAAACAGAGAATGGTCCTCAGCTGGAAATTTCATTGCATCAAGGAAATTAAAATGAACAACAATATCAGCAAATTCCATAGACAAAGTTCCAACATACACATCAATCTTAGTTCGGGCAGTTTTCAAGAATGGCCTGCCTAAGATAATGGGAGCGGATCCATGAGAGAATCCCTCCTCCATTTCCAAAACATAAAAGTCAGCAGGAAAAATCAATTCACCAACCCTAACCAAGACATCCTCTATGAAACCTGTTGGGTGGGTAACACTCCTATTGGCCAACTGAATGACCACACCCGTGGTTTGCAAAGGACCAAGAGACAAAGATGCATATATAGACAAAGGCATGACATTAACAGAAGCACCCAAATCAAGCATGGCATTCTCAAATTTATTGTTTCCAATCACACAAGGAATGCAAAATATACCTGGGTCCTTGCACTTTTCAGGGATGTGCGGGACCGACTTACCAATAAGCGCAGATACATTCCTTCCCATGCTAATCCTCTCATTTCCCTTCATCTTCCTCTTGTGTGTGCACAACTCCTTCAAGAATTTGGCATACTTCGGTATCTGCTTGATGGCATCGAGTAGAGGTATGTTCACCTCTACCTTCCTAAAGGTCTCCAGAATTTCCCTATCCACCTCTTCCATCTTTTTGCTAGGAAGTGCTCGTGAAGGAAATGATAGAGGGATAGGTCGGTCAACCAATGGAGAAGGTGCGGCAGCGGTGGTGGTGGAAAAGGGAGAAGATCCACCTGAAGAAGAACCACTGGCTGGAGAAGAAGATTCACCCACCTCAAATGCCCTGCTCGGACCGTCATGGTCGTTCTTTCTAGGACAAGTGGCAGGCACGGGTGTAGGTGTAGAAGCGGGCTCTGAAGGCACAACAATCTGCTTCCCTGATCTGAGAGTTATGGCACTCACATTCCTTGGATTCTGCACAGTCTGGGATGGTAACTTATCACAATTCTGAGACTGCGCTTGGTTTATCTGAGTAGCCATCTGACCCATCTGGTTAGTGAGACTCTGTATGGAAGCTCTAGTCTCCTGCTGAAATTGCATGTTATCTTTCTGAAACTGCAGGTTTTGCATAGTCATCTGTCTCACTAACTCTTCCAATGAAGGTTCAGACGAAGTGGAAGGGTGGGCAGCTGGTTGGGCAGGTGCCTCTTGCTGCTGCTGTTGTTGTTGCCTCTGGTGTTGTTGCATAGGTGGAGGCACATATCTGTTAGGTGCTCCAGCATTCTGGAAAGGTGGTGCCTGCTGTTGATGTTGTGGCGCATTGTTCCATCTTAGATTGGGGTGATTCCTCCACCCTGGGTTGTACCTGTTGCTGGATAAGTCATGATTTTGCTGTTGTGGCTGCCTGTTGTTGTAGATGTTTGTAGCATAAGCCTGAGGCGCATCAGAGGCAGCAGGGTGCTGCAAAGAAGGACAAGCATCTGTATAGTGGTCACTGGAAGGACAAATAGCACATAGTCGTGCAACAGATGCAGATGGAGCTGCAGATCTCTGGTTGGTAGTCAACTGTGTCACCAACTTTGCAAGAGAGTCAATCTTTCCTAATCTTTCCTTCCAACTTGCTTTCAACAGCTGATAAAGACTGGGTAACAACATCATGTACGCCCCTCACCACAATGGCATCATTCCTGGTGCTAAACTGCTGGGAGTTGGAGGCCATCTTCTCAATCAATTGCCTGGCCTCAGCAGGTGTGGTGTCTCCAAGAGCTCCACCACTGGCAGCATCAATCATACCCCGATCCATGTTGTTCAAACCCTCATAGAAATACTGGATAAGGAGTTGTTCAGGTATCTGATGGTGGGGACAGCTAGCACAAAGTGTCTTAAATCTCTCCCAATACTCATACAAGCTCTCTCCACCAAGCTGCCTAATCCCAGTTATGTCTTTTCTGATAGCTGTGGTCCGAGATGCTGGGAAAAATTTCTCCAAGAACAACCTCTTCATATCATCCAGCTAGTGACAGATCTAGGCGCCAAACCAAACAACCAATCCTTAGCAACACTTTCCAATGAATGAGGGAATGCCTTCACGAAGATGTGCTCTTCAGGAACATCATGCGGTTTCATAGTGGAACAGACAATATGGAATTCCTTCAAATGCTTATGTGGACTCTCACCTGCAAGACCATGAAACTTGGGCAACAAATGGATCAGTCCAGTCTTGAGAACAAATGGAACGTCCTCATCAGGATATTGGATGCACAAGCTTTCAATATTGAAATCAGGTGCAGCCATCTCCCTAAAAGTCCTCTCACGAGGTGGAGGTTGTGTCATATTGTTCTCAGTGTGAAAAACAACAGAATCAGAATCAGAATCAAGTGTAGATGCAACAGATGCAGTAGATGCAGTATGCACAAAGTACTCAGCAGTGGGATGCACAGTATTCAATGGAACAGACTCAAAAACAGACTCTAAAGACAAATTCCTAGAATGCCTAATTAACCTATGAAACGTCCTATCAATCTCAGGATCAAAGGGTGGTATGAATCCAGGATTTCCTCTAGTCATGCACTAAATCACCACACCCTGTAATCATGAAACAATAGCACAAAAAAAATATATTCAAACCACAGAAATCAACACAAGATAGCAAAACGACACTATCACAACACAACACAACACAAATCACACAACACAAACACAAGACTCAAAACTGAACCGTTGGTCCCCGGCAGCGGCGCCAAAATTTGATGCGGGCTGTCGCAACCCATCAAATTTGATGTGCATTAATAATGTAGTATAGTGCTAGGAAGTGACTCCTAGGTCGTCTCTCAAGGACCAATTTTGCGGTTTGAAAATCGAGTCTAACACAAAAAAAGAGGGGGGGTTTGAAAAGGTTTTGCAAAAATTAAAGAACTTAATAAAGACACAGTTGCAAACAAACTAATTTAGCATGGTTATTAAACTAGCACTATTAAAAGCCTTAGACAACATTCAAACATCAAACACTGTTACAAACTGATTAACAAACACAGTTAAAAATAATTAAATGCAACACTAACTCAAACACATAAACTCAACCTATTAATTAAATTAATTAAAAACCAAAGAAACTAACAAGCCTAATTTAATCCTAGCAAATTACTTATCATAATGGCAATTAACAAATGAATTTAAAAGTCCAATTGGCCAAAGAAAGAGAACATGGCCGTGAGTCACCATGCACCCAAGTCAAACTTCAATTTCACCTTAAATAAGCCACAAAATGTGTTGACTTCTTCTCCCATGTGCACCATTTCTCAAGAAATTAAGCATGTGCCTTCCACACTCTCCAAGACCGTCCCCTCTCTCCTTCCATGCAACAAAGAAATGATTTTATACACCAAAGCACACAATTTACGTGAACCACCAAGTGGAAATGCCAAAGAATGCTTCAAAGACCAATGTGCAAA
>JAHCHA010011585.1:0-10135 GCA_027742795.1 Vigna hirtella | reverse complement strand
AAAAGACGAAAATAAACATGTATGCATGAGTTTTGATCAATGGCAAAAGCAAAAGACAAGCACTTTCAATGAAATATATATATGAATATGTTGTTGGGGATCAATTTCATCTTATCCACTCTCATATATTTTAGGAATTCAACATTCAAATCATCATTGTTAATGCCACTCTCTAAAGTACCTTTCAAGAAGGATTCTCCCTAATTACGAGTTCATACAATTCCTAGCATTCCTAATAATTAGTTCATCAAGTGCAGGAGCTTAACGACAACCAATATAATATTGGGAGAGATTCCCCGGATCTAGACTTCCCCGTACATTCCCGTATCGACAAAATCAATAATCATGCATTGAATGAGTTAAACAAAGCAAGCATTAAGCAAAGAGGAAAAACCCTAACTAATGATGAAAGAAAGCATAAATCTTAGATTAAGATGCAAGCACAAATTCCATATATGAGAGCTTCAAAAGATTACATTGATTCCCCAACAAACATACAAGGTTTAGTTCACCATATTCATGGTGAACCAAGATGAATAATAATGAAAGAATGAAAGAGATAGAAAAACCCGAGAGAGAGAAGAGGAGAGTTGTCACCATCTCCCAATCTACCCCCAAGGGGTGAAAAAGAGAGTGTTTGCTTCGTTTCTGCCAAAGATACAAACCCTAGGACGTCCTAAAGCTTATATACTATTCTAAAATTACAAAAAATCTAGGTCCAAGCCCATAAGTGTGCCGCTCAGCGGTAAAGTGCCGCTCAGCGGTAAGTGCGTGAGTAGTTTCTTCCCCTCAGCGGCCATTTTGCCCCTCAGCGGTCCTCCCGTGAGCTCCTGAGTGCGGCTTCTCCTTTTGCACTTTTTAATGTCTTTTCTGATTCCATCTCTCTCCTTCTTCACTTCTTTCACTAAATTCACCTTAAAACCTGCACAAAAACACTGAAATCAAGCATAAACCTGTCCAGCTCTCTTATTTCTGAAAATATGGATAAAAGCATGATTTCAAGCTAGTTTCTAAGTGTAAAGGTTGCTTTTAGTGTCAATTTTAAGCATGAAAATAACAGTTTTTCAACTGTTATCATATATGAGAGTGGATAAGATGAAATTGATTACCCTAACAACGTATTCAGCCATCTAATTCGTTTAATTGTTTGTGTTCCTTTTTTCCATTGATCAAGACTCATGCATACATGTTTACTTATTGTCTTTTGCATTTGAAACCTCAAGAATTTATTCGCAAGTCTTAAATAATCAAGAAATAATATAACTAACTAGGCCGTGAGTCATTTGAGAGAACGATACATGTTTAAAGGTAAACATTGTTTCTTGTTTCAGGTTAGGGAAGAAGAGAAAGATGGCAAAGGAAGGAAGGTCCATGATGACTGGATGCAAGCACAACTTCAACTTGGTAAACCTGTGAGATTCAAAAACAAGTTGTGGGTTGTGAAAGACTATAAAGAGAATGAGGTGATAGAGATAGAGTCTCCACATTCAAGAAGAGTCATAAAAGTGGACCGGAAGCAGTTGATGAGTTGGTGTGATATGAACATCAACCATGAAGATGGAACATGAGCTTTACTAGGTCAAGCTAGTGACGTTAAAAGAGCGCTTGCTGGGAGGCATCCCAGTGATTTGAGGATATTATTTTCTTTAATTTTATTTTGGTTATGTAATTTTATAAATTGTGAACATTATTAATTTTTGGGAATAGCATCCACTGATGAATGCTAGGTGATGAGTCAATATTTTCTCGATTTCACTTAGCTTATTGTGCTAGATTTAATCAGGAAATTATGCTTGAATATGTAGTATTTTCCCGCTTTTCCTAACTGTGCTTAATTTGACCAGAAATTCTTATTTTAATTAATTTGAATTATCTTAGGCTAATATTTGCATTATTAATTGTAGGAAATTATTGGGTAATAATTTGGAACATTTAGAGGGTTGTCATTTAATTAAAGACTCTCCACACAAGAAGGAGGGCACTATGCAAGTGGGAGTTGTCACGGTGGCTTGGTCCAATAGCACATGGTCACGGCCCAACAATATCATCCAGTTTGGAGAGGGGTGCACGTCCAGCCACATGAAGTGAAGTGGGTCCAACAGCTTGAGGAAAGTGGTGTTGTTAACACCACACGGTCTGGTCCACATGAAGGAGGTGCTTGGAGTAAAGAGCATCCAGCAGCTTTGAAGAGTAGCACACATCTATGGAGAGTCCAGCACAGCCCATGAGCAATTAAAGAGGAGTGTCCAGTAGCTGATTCACGTCCAGCGGAAGAGAGCAAAGGCTGGCACGTCTTGTTGAGCGTCCAGGAGGTGCTTGGAAAAATGAACGGCTTCACGCGGACAACTGTATGCATAGGGGGGCCCATGGACAAATGAAATTCGGAATGGTCCAGCAGGGGTGTGTCCAACAAGAAGTGAAGTGACGTCCAGCAGCCTTCACGGTCCAGCAACTCCCATCCAGCAATTGGTAGCACACAATAGCACATGTCCAGCGCTGCACGTTGGAGAAAAGAAGAAGGCAGCTGCACGTCCCACATGGCTTGGAAAAGGAGGTGCTGGGAGAAAAAAATCAAATTCATTTGGGTTGCACTTGGCCGTCCAGCAACACAGCAGCACGCTGATTTGATTGGGCTGGAAAAGAGAGCTCCAGGTTGCTTGATTCACTTGGGCTGGAGACGCTGTCACGGTCTTGAGGAGGTGGCGTCCAGATTGCTGCATCCAGCAAGGCACAATGGGGAATTAAAGTGTTCTCCAGCCGCCACCTACGAGGAGGGTTTCTTTGGCTTTAAAAATATGTAGTCACGAAAGGAGCAGCACGTTAGGTAGTGTGTTGTCACAGAGGGAGAGAAACACACGGCTGAGGAGGATTCATTTATATTAGAAGTGGTGTCACGGCTTGGAAGGTGCACATGGGTGATTGAAGAAGGGGCGTTCAATTTATTTGCTTAAGGGTCTCGACAATTCCAACTGGGAGAAGAGGGCACACGGTGCTTATTTCCCGCTGCGGCATTGAATTTGGGTGAAGAAAATTTATTTATTTTGGCTTTGAGAATTGGAAGTGCTGATTTTATTTTGGGAAAGGCACATGCTTTCAATAGTTACGTTTTTAATTTTAAAGAAATGAATTCCAACGCTCCTACATGGAGTGATATTTCTCCTTTAGAGATTCGCATTTGATTTGGAAGAAAAGTGTAGCCATGTCCACGGGGAATAGCCTAAAAGAAATTTCATCTTTGTTCATGCATTCTAAATTTTACGCCAGCATTTTAATAGCATTTCTAGTTCATTCAATAGCATTTATATAGTATTAATTGCAATTGTTAAATCTATGCTTTCGAATTTTATTCCAACACTTTACATTGAATTTATGACTCCAAAGTTGCACGAAGCATTGCTTTCTTATTTAAGATGTCGTGTGCATTTAATTATTAAATTGATTGAAGCACTTTTTGCAGATTTTCTTTTAATTCCCGCACACCAAATGTTTCTTTATTATATGTTGCATTTTAATTACTTCACACGTCTTGCCTTAGACTCGTTTAGTTTATTGTTTTTGTTCACTGAGTTGTCTATTTTGTTCGGTTTCTTTATTTTTCTGCATTTCCAATTTCCTCACTTGCTTTAGAGATCGTTCAGTCTCGATGTAGAACCGTTCGGTCTTCAGGCTTTGTTCGTTTATATCACGGATTCCAATTATGTTTGGTTGTATTTAATTTCTAGTTTTAATTTAGTTTATTTGTATTCACAAACCATTCACAAACCCCCGCACTTCGTGTTTGACCTGATTCTTGAACCACATTTGGTCCTTGAGAGACGACCTAGGAGTCACTTCCTAGCACTATACTGCATTCTTTAATGCACATCAAATTTGATGGGCCGCGACAGCCCGCATCACTAGGTCCTTAAGTATCTACTGAAGGATACTAGGTTTGTCACACCTACTGATGGGTGTTGCTGGATTTTGGGTCAGGCTCGTGACATTAAACAAGCGCTACCTGGGAGGCAACCTAGTTGATTGACTTTATCTTTGTTGTTAGTTTTGATTCTGCTTTAGTTGCATGATAGGGATTGAATGTATGAGTAATCTGAGAACTTAAATGCATGGAGTGAGTGAGAGGCATGAGTATAAGGCACCTAGGGCAAGCTAGGAAGAAGGAGAGCAAGTCACGTAAGTGCCGCTCAGTGGAAAACACCGTTGAGCGGTATCACTGCAAACTTAGGTTTTTAGGTTTACCCTTAGCGGGCCTCGAGCCCATTAGGGTATTTTTATATTCCAGGGTGCGGGTTTGGTTCTATTTTCAGATTTCCCCTTCTCACACACTCCTAAACACTTTTCCAAGAGTTCTCTACACTTTTCCCTTCATTCCTCTTTACAAAATCTCTCTTCCACTCGCTTTCTCACTAGTTTTCCATCTAAGTTTGGGGTTGGGAGAGAGAATCGTTAGTGGGGCTGAGTTTTTCAAATCACTAGAGCATTTTCTACTCATCAAGCATCTCCATCCAAGTAAGTTAAGCATTTTTCATTCTAGGGTTCTTGAAAACCATGAATATGATTGTTGACGCATGATTCTTTAGGGATTTTGATTTCTATGCATGAATTCATGAATTAATTGAAGTTTGAACTGATTGAACTACTTGATTTTGGTCTGGAAATATAAAAATTGCATGTGGGTGGAGTTAAGAAGTGTCAAAAGAGCATTTTCAAAAATCTGCAAAATCACCGCTCAGGGGAAATTTCCGCTGAGCGCGACTCTGACAGACTTGATATTTTGGCTATTTTTCTTGCTGGATTGGTGCACTGGTTGCGCTGAGGGGTGGTTTTGATTCTCAACGGTGGTTTGGCATGGATTTAGGGTGTTGTTTATGGTTTACTAATAATTAACAACATGTTTTGTGGTTTTGTAATTTGTATTTGATGTAGGGATGGCATCCTCTTCAGGTAAAAGATTGAAGACCATAGCCTTCAAGAGGAAAGACAAGGAACCTGAACAACCTCATTCCAGTAGGTTCTTATCTCGCAAACATGTGAAGCATTTTAAGATGTTGCAAGATAGGAGACTCCTGATGGAGAGGAAAGCTGGAATGATACCTAAGTTTGCTCCTCAGTTTGGAGAGCAACTGATGGAAAGAAACTGGAGAAGATTAGCCACCTACCTTGCACCAGCCAATAAAGCAGTGGTAAAGGAATTTTACACCAATGCAAGGAGGATATGTTATTATCCAGCTGAGGAGTATGATCCTACCTAGGTATGTGAGAGACCACGCTATTAGGTATGATCCTACCTCTATCAACAACTTTTTGGGTACTAAATGGGTTGGAGAGCAGTGCCAGTTTGCTCTTTGTATGGATCAAGGCACTGATTTTAATGATGTGGAGAGTGTTCTATGTGTACCTGGAGGACACTTACAAAGGAACAGAAATGGTGCAGTGGTGAATATCAGGAGGACTGATTTGACTTCTCTTGCTAAGTATTGGATGACATTCTCTCATGCCAACATTCAGTCGTGTTCTCAAGTTTCAGACATCACTCTTAACAAGGCATTTCTCCTCTACTGTGTGCTTAGAAATATGAGCATTAACATTGGCCAAGTGATTACCAATGAAATACAAATGTGTGCCAACACGATGAACAACAAGGCACCTTTAGGACATCCTTCCTTGATTACACATTTGTGCAAGATAGTTGGGGTGGACACTTCTGCTCCACCATTTGAAAGGCCGAGAAAATCCATTGATGAATCTTATTATAGGTAGTATTGTGGAGGAGAGGAAGCAGCTCAGCCAGTTGCACCACAACGTCCTCGTAGAGAAAGAAGACCAACACAGAGTCAGGCATCTACAGAGACTTATGAGGCAGAGCCATTCCAGATGAGAGACATGTACATGTCTCTTATAGTTTCACAAATGCAATCCATCCACAGAGGACAGGTGGCAACTGTTGAGATGATTATTGGGCTATATGATACACCCCCAGCACACAGCTGGACTATGGATGAATTCTATAGTGTGGTGGATTGGCCAGAGGAGCAAATCCAAGGCAACAGAGTTGGAGCATATGAAGCTTCAGCCATGGACGAACATGAAGAGGATGATGATGACGCATTTGAGGATGCTGAAGATAATGAAGACGAGGAAGATACAGATGACAGCACAGGCTGATGAGGAGCTAAGATAACATCTATTGATGGATGTTATCAGCACTAGAGCAGGATCTTTTCTATCTTTTGTTTTATTGAACTTATTTGCTTTTGTTTTTAGAATAGGATTAATGTACTCAATTTGAAACTTGTATGTTATGATGGTTTGCTTATGACTCATTGCATGGAAAGTAGTGTTTGATGATGCTATGATATTCATTGATGTTGAGATGGTGCACACTATATGCTTATACAGGTGGTTCACAAGCTTTGTGAACAAATTCATGATGTTGTGATTATGATTATGATGCTAAACAGGATGTTGTATGTGGAATATGAATGAGCTTATATGTGAGGTTTTGAGCTCCAGAGTTGTTGTGATTTAATGATATTACTTTGAAAGCATGAATGACTTTGCCCAGGTTTTCTATGATTGAATCAATTTCTTGTTTGCATCATATGATCAAGGCCATTTTTTGGTAACCCTTTTTGTTAGCCAAATGCATGATTGTAGCCCACAAAAAGAGAGCACTATGTGTTCTATCCTTTGAACCCTTAGCCTTGAACATGATTTGAAAAACCCTTTTCGAAAAGCTTTACCTTGAGTTAAGTAGAAAATATTATGTGGTATTGATAAATGTTCAAGTTTCGGGTTGTTGGGAAGTTTTGAAAGGGAAAATTGAAAGCATTGAGCTAAGAGCTAAGATGTGAAAAAGAAAAGAAAAAGAAAAAGGAAAGAAAAGAAGAAAAAAAAAAGCTCAATGCAAAGGAAAGTTGGGAATAATTAAGAAGGATTGTGTTTAGATGATTCTCTTAACTCAAGGATTTTGTGATCTAAAAAAACCAATTTTCTTCTTAGCCCAACCACATTATAAACCATAGAAAAGTCCTTGTGATGATGCTTTCTTGTGATTGTGTTTGATCATGGTTAAATGAAAGGTAAAGTTGATTCCTGTGACACTGTGATAGTAGAGTGAATGAGTGACCTCTATATATACTTGTGTGATTGAGTGAAACACTTTATCTTGTGAGGAATGATTCCATGAGCACATGATTACATCTATGTTTAATTAAATGATCATTCATGAGAATAGCATCTATTGGATATTATGTGATTAAGTGAACACCATGATGAGTTATTTTGAATCAAGGCATGTGTGTATCTTGACTGAATTCTATTTAATGAGTTTATTTGAGTAATTACTTGTCTTGAAAGAAAGATTTTTAGAATGTGTTGAACCATTGTATTGATTGGTGGAAGACTGAGTTACATCTTGTTTGCTTGAGGACAAGCAAAGTTCTAAGTTTGAGGTTGTGATAACGGTTGAAAAACCATTATTTCTATACTTAATTTTGACATTAAAAACACCCTTTATGACTTAGAAACTAGCTTGAAATCATGCTTTTGCTTAAGTTGTGGAAATAAGAGAGTTGGATGGGTTTTATGCTTGTTTTTCCTTGTTTTGATAGGAATTAAGATGAATTGGATGAAGAAGTTGAAGTAGTAAGGAGCTGGACTCAGGAAAGGAAGGAAAATTGCACAAAAGAAGAATCGCAGTCACCGCTCAGCGTCATTTCATCGTTGAGCGCCAAGCTTGTTGTTGAGTTCTCTGTCTGACGCCTAAGCGTCATCGCTGAGGGCTAATCCAAGTATCGCAATCACCGCTGAGCGGCATTTCTATCGCTAAGCGCCAGAGTCTGTTGTTCAACACACTGTTTCACGCCTGGGCACCATCGCTGAGCGTCATTCTGAGTATCGCACCTTTCGTTGAGCGCAATTTCCAGTGTTGAGCGCTGTCAACTTGGGCCTGATTCAGTTTTATGTTATTTTTATAAACTATGTAAGGGTTTAGTTGACCTAGGGTTCATATCTTTGGACAGAAAGAGCTGAAAATACACTCCTTTCACCCCTCGGAGGCGGATTTTGGATGCGGAAGCTCCGATCTTCAACTTTTAGGGTTCTATCTTTCACTCTTTTCATTATTTTCATCTAGTTTCACCATAAAATTGGAATGCAGAAAAGTCAACCAAAGTGTAGAAAAAGTTGCGTTGAGCGGTAAATTCCGCTAAGCGGCAGTTTTGAAGTGCCGAAATCACCGCTGAGTGCCAAATTCCGCTGAGCGCCAGTGCTGCACTTACCGTTGAGCGCAAAAAGTGACGCTGAGCACCATTTTTATGGGCTTGGACCTGTTTTCTGTCATTTTTGTGGGCTTGGACCTGTTTTCTGTTATTTTTATGTTCTATTTAAGGACTTGCACGTCCTAGGTTTTGTATCTTTTGATAGCTTAAGCACAGAAACACACTTTTCATTCTTTATATGGTAACGACTCTCCTCTTCTCTTTATAAGGTTTTTCTATCTCTTTCATTCTTTCATTCAATTATTCATCTAGTGTTTCCATGACGATGGAGGGATAACCCTTATTGTTGTTGGGAAAGATGTAACCTCTTAAACTCTCATGTATTGAATTAGTTCTTCAAGGTCTTTTAAAGATACATGCTTTCTGTCTCAACCGGAATCGCAACGGAACGACGATCCAAAAAAGAAGCGAATTTTAGAAAAAGAGATTTGGAGTCGCCACCATGGTTTATTATGGGAAACTACAGAAAAACCATAAAATAATAAGACACGGTCCACGAAAACTAGATTCTGGGTTCGGGAGTTGGTTACGTGTAGGCAAGGTGTTAGCACCCTACAACGCCTACCCTAAGGCAGTACCTTTAACTAAATGCGCGAATATGATGTGGTTTTCAAAATGTTTAACTATACCCTAAAAAAAAATTCTAAATAAACAAAATATATTTTTTAGTTTTTTTGGGCCTGACAAGGATTGACCTTGCTCCTACGTATTCTCATTCAAAATGAGAAATCAGGGTTACGTAGTTCTTTTTGAAAATCTGTTTGAGAATATTTGTTTGGAGAATCACTTGAGAAAATTGTTTGGGAAAATTTGTTTGGAAATGATTATGAATAATTTGGATTTTTATGGAAGTGAACCTGACAAGGGCTAACCTTACTCCTACGTATCTCCACTTTTGATGGAGAATCAAGGATCACGTAGTTCTGGGTTGAAAGACTGTTTGTTGTTCGAAAAAGCCAGATGTTTTTAATTTTAGAAGATTTTATATTTTTAATATTTTCGAGAAAAAGAAGGTAATGAGTACTAGGCCGACGCGAACGGTCACACGAGTACTTGTACCTTCGGAATGATATTTAAATATTTTTAATTATTTTTACAAGAGAAGGAATAGTATTAAGCACTAGGACGATGCGAACGATCACACGAGTGCTAATACCATTATTTACTTATTTTGGAAGACTTGAGAGCATTGAGTGCTAGGCTGATGTGGACGATCGCACGAGCGCTCATACCATTATTTAAATTTTTTAGATTGAAGATATTAAGTATTAGGCTGATGCGGACGATTGCACAAGTACTTATACCATTATTTAAATTTATGTAAATAGGAGAGAAAGGTATCGAACACTAGGACGATGCGGATGATCTCACGAGTGTTCGACCTTTAAAACATATTTTTGTAAATTTATTTAAGAAAGAAGAAGAAGTTTTTAGCACAAGGACGACGCGAGTGGTCACACGTGTGCTTAACCCTCAAAACGTATTTTTTGTAATTTTATTTTAAAAAAGGAAGAAAATGTTTTTAGCACAAGGACGACGCGAGCGGTCACACGTGTGCTTAACCTTTAAAACACATTTTTTTGTAAATTTTATATAAGGAAGAAGGGAAGGTTTCTAGCACAAGGACGACGCGAACGGTCTCACGTGTGCTTAACCTTTAAAGCGTATTTTGTTATTTTAATTAAAGAAAGAAGAGAAGGTTTTTAGCACAAGGACGACGCGAGCGGTCACACTTGTGCTTAACCTTTAAAACATTTTTTCGTAATTTTATTTAAGAGAGAAGATAAGGTTTTAGCACAAGGACGATGTGTGCGATCACACATGTGCCTAAACCTTTAAAATATTTTTGGTAAATT
>JAHCHA010011581.1:0-18868 GCA_027742795.1 Vigna hirtella | reverse complement strand
GATAAACAGATAAAAAGATAAAAAGATAAAAAGATAAAAAGATAAAAAGATAAAAAGATAAAAAGATAAAAAGATCAAAAGATCAAAAGATAAAAAGATAAAACGATAAAAATAAAAGATAAAGTCTAATCGGTTAAGAATCACACAAAAGTATAGTTTACACCACGAGTCCTCGACAACGTGATAACGGTTGAAAATACCTTTATCTATGATATAATTTTGATACTAAATGCACCCTTTTTGACTTAAAAACTTGTTTGAACTCATGTTTTCGCTTTAGTTTTGTGACTAAGTGAGTAGAGGTTATACTTTATCATTTTATCAGTATATTCCCTTTATTTTGTAGCTAATAATGTGCTTGGAAGAATCTCCAACAATTTATAGAGCTGTATGGAGCTGAATCAGCCCAAAAAGTAAGCAAAACAGCAAAAAAAGTGAGTTTTGGAATGCTACCGCCAGGGCTGAGCGCCACTGAGGGGGGCTGAGGGCCAGTTTTCTTCTCGCACCTTGCCTGGGCACCCTTGCAGGGGCACTGAGCACTAGTTTTGTCCCGTACCATACCTGTGCGCCCCACTTAAGGCGTTGAGCGCCAGCGACGTGGGCTTGGACCTGTTTTCTGTTATTTTATAGTTCTATTTAAGGACTTGGACGTCCTAGGGATTGTATCTTTTGATGGCTTGAGCTCAGAAACACACTTTCCACCCCTTGGGGTAGATTTGGGGATGTGACAGCTCTCCTCTTCTCTTTCTAGGGTTCTTCTATCTCTTTCATTCTTTCATTCCATTATTCATCTAGTTTCTCCATGTTAATTGGGAACTAAACCTTATTTGTTATTGGGAAAGATGTAACCTCTATACTCTCATGTATTTGAATTGATTCCAATTTATTTATGCTTCTTTCATTAATTGTTAGGGTTATTCTTCTTTGCTCAATGCTTGTTATGTTTAACTCATTCATGGCATGATTATTGGTTTTCATGATATGGACACATATGAGAAACCTAGATCTGGAGAATTGCTCCCAAAAGTAGTATTGCCTAGGCATAGGGATATGAGTTTTGGTTATCTTAAGCTTTTGTGCATATGTTGATGGATTGACAAGTGTACCAAATCGCACAAGTAATATAAAATGGTAAGATCAAGTATCGTATCCCAGAGGACTCTCGGCACTAGACAATTATACGATAACTCGATTAATTAAGACTTAAAGAAATAAAGATCATTGGTTTCAGATGCAAAGACAAAAATTTAAATATGAATGCAGTTTGATCAATGGCACAATAACACAATGATGAACGAATGTTGTTTGTAATATGGGATGAATATGTTGTTGGATTTAGATTTCACCAAGTTCCCTCTCATTTATGTAAGAATTCTTCTTTATGCATTAATGTTAACGTCACTCACTAAATCACTTACACCCGATCCCTCAGCGAAGAAGCATGTCCTTAATCACCAGTTCATTCAATTCCTAGCATTCCTAGTAATTAAATGTGAAGATCAAGAGCTTTAAGACGACCAAGACTCATACTCTCATTCTTGAGTAATATTCCTCTCGGGAGAATTCAACAAGAACCTGAATTGTAAGGAACCTTCCGGCACTTATTCAATTCATACAATCATGTTATGAATGAGTTAAACAAAGCATGTAATAAGCACAGATGAATTACTCTAAAAATTAATGAAAAAGCATGTGTTATTAAGAATAAATTCAAATACATGAGAGTTCACAAGGTTACATCATCCCCCAACAACAAAGAGAGTTTAGTTCACCATAGACATGGTAAAACTAGAGGAATAATGGAAAAGCATGAGATAGAAAAACCCTAAAAGTAGAGGATGGAAGCTTTCGCCTCCAAATCCGCCTTCAAAGAGTGGAAGAGTGTGGTGTTGTGCTGCTCAAGCCAGAGATACAAAACCTAGGACGCCTGAGTCCTTTAAATAGAGCAAAGACAGAACAGAAAGAAGCCCAAACCCGTGTTGTCGGCGCTCAAGCGCCCCACTTAGGGCGCCCGGGTGGTGAGCGGTGGTCTTCCACACTCAAGCCTTAGAGATGGCGCCCAGGCTTCGTGCGTCTTGCGCTCAAGCACCCAAAAAGGGGCGTCAGGGCGATGAGCAATGGTCTTCCACGCTCAAGCCTCTCAGATGACGCCCAAGCTTCCTGCTCCCGGTGCCAAGCGCCCAAAAAGGGGCGCCCAGGCAGTGAGCAATGGTCTTTTGTGCTTAAGCCTTCCAGATGGCGCCCAAGCTTCGTGCCTCAGGCGTGCAAGCGCCCAGAAAAAGGGTGCCCGGGCGGTGTGTGGCTCTCTGTTGTGCCTGAGTCTCCAAAAAGGGCGCCCAAGCTTCGAGCAATCCTCTCTTCTAGTGCTTTTCAAGGCCTTTCTGAGCTCCATCTTCATGGCACTTTATCCCTGCTTTCCATATTATCTCTTTTCCTGCCAAAACAAGGGAAATTAGTCTAAAAATCATCAAATTCAACCTCAACTCTCTTATTCAAACAACTTAACAAAAAAACATGATTCCAAGCAAGTTTCTAAGCAGAAAAGGGTGTATTTGGTATCAAATTTACAACCGTTATCACAACCCCAAACTTAGAACTTTGCTTGTCCTCAAGCAAAAGAGAATGTAACTCAGCTTTTCAAAACAATCACTATAGTGACTCACCATTTTTCAAAAACTTTTTCTTCCAGGACAAGAGATCACTTTTATCAACTTAGCATGCACAAGTCAGTCAAGATGAGCAGATGCCTTAATTCAATCAAATTCAATGTGATGTTTGATAACGGTTTAAAATACCATTATCTGTGATGTAATTTGATACTAAATCCACTTTTTTTGACTTAGAAACTTGCTTGAACTCATGTTTTTTCATTAAGTTGTGTAAATAGGAGAGTTGAGGTTGAATTTGATGATTTTATGACTAATTTCCTTTGTTTGGATAGAAAATGAATTAATATAGGAAGCAGAGATGAAGTGTTAAGGAGATAGAGCTCAGAAAGGCCTGGAAAAGCACCAAAAGGGGGAACCGCACGAAGCTTGGGCGCCTGATAACAGTTGAAAAACTGTTATTTTCATGCTTAAAATCGATACTAAAAGCAACCTTTAACACTTAGAAACTAGCTTGAAATCATGCTTTTGGTTATATTTTTAGAAATAAGAGAGCTGGACAGGTTTATGCTTGATTTCAGTGTTTTTATGCAGGTTTTAAGGTGAATTTGGTGAAAGAAGTGAAGAAGGATAGAGATGGAATCAGAAAAGACATCAAAAAGTGCAAAAGGAGAAGCCGCAAGTACCGCTGAGCGGCACTCAGAAACCCACGTTGGCTCCGCTGAGGGGTGAAAAGGCCGCTGAGGGGAGGAAAACAACTCACGCACTTACCGCTGAGCGGCACTATTTTGGGCTTGGGCCTAATTTTCTGTATTTTTTAGAATAGTATATAAGCTTTAGGACGTCCTAGGGTTTGTATCTTTGGCTGAGACGAAGCAAACACTCACTTTTCCACCCCTTGAAGGAAGATCTTGGATGCTCAGGCTACCTCCTCCTCTTTCTAGGGTTCTATCTTTCATTCTTTCATTACTGT
This sequence comes from Vigna hirtella, assembly GCA_027742795.1. Taxonomy (NCBI): domain Eukaryota; kingdom Viridiplantae; phylum Streptophyta; class Magnoliopsida; order Fabales; family Fabaceae; genus Vigna; species Vigna hirtella. The sequence goes on along the minus strand of JAHCHA010011581.1, from coordinate 15,289 downwards.
TCATCTAGATTCACCATGAATATGGTGAACTAAACCTTGTATTGTTGTCGGGGAATCAATGTAGTCTTGTGAAACTCTCATATATGGAATTAATGTTTTAACATCTTATTTTAAGATACATGCTTTCTTTCATCATTAGTTAGGGTTTTTCCTCTTTGCTTAATGCTTGCTTTGTTTAACTCATTCATTGCCATGATTATTGATTTTGTCGATATGGGAACGTACGGGGAAATCTAGATCCGGGGAATTTCTCCCAATAGCATATTGGTTGCCTTTAAGCTCCTGCACTTCAGAACTAATTACTAGGAATGCTAAGAATTGTATGAACTCGTAATTAAGGATAGACCTTCTTGCAAGGTGATTTAGAGAGTGGCATTAGCAATTGATGAAAAGAATGATGAATTCCTAAAGTATATGAGAGTGGATAAGATGAAATTGATAACCCCAACAACATACTCATCCATCTAATTCATTAAAGTGTTTGATTTCTTCTTTTCCATTGATCAAATTCATGCATACATGTTTAATTACTGTCTTTTGCATTTAAACCTACAATCAATTGTTTACAAGTCTTAAATAATCAACAAATCATATAGCTAACTAGGCCGTGAGTCCTTTAGGAAAACGATACTTGGTCTTACCTAGTTTTATTACTTGATACAATTCGGTCACACTTGCCGATTGTTAAACAAGTTTTTGGCGCCGTTTTTCGGTGTTCATAAATTTGTCATCAAGTTTTTGGCGCCGTTTATCGGTGTTCATAAATTTGTCATCAGCGCCTTGCAGGAAGCTTGAGCGCAAAAAAATTTACGTCCGCCGCCCGGGCGCCCTCCTAGGCCGCCCAAGCGTCGGCCCTCAAAGCCTGGGCGTCAAATTGAACGCTCAAGCCCTACAGAAATCGACGTCCACCACCCCATTTAGGGCGCCCAAGCGTCGCACGTTGCAGATCCGGCCCAGTTAATCTCTGTTCTGACTCTTTTATACTGGGCCCTGTTTCTACTCTTTTCCGACTCTATTTAAAGGACCCAGGCGCTCTAGGGTTTGTATCTCTAGCTAGAGCAACACAACAACACACTCTTCTACTCTCTAAAGGCGGATCTGGAGCGCGGGAGCTTCCTCTTCTACTCTTAGGGTTTCACTATCTCATGCTTTTCCATTATTCATATAGTTTCTCCATGTCTGTAGGGAACTAAACTTTATTTGTTGTTGGGGAATGATGTAACCTTGTGAACTCCTATGTATTTGAATTGATTCTTAATTTATATGCTTTATTCATTAATTGTTAGAGAATTCGTCTGTTTCAATGCTTGCTCTATTTAACTCATTTAGTAGCATGATTTATGAATTGCATAAGTGTCGGGAGGTTCGTTACAATTCAGGTTCTTGTTGAATTCTCCCAAGGGTAATATTTCTCAAGGATGAGGGTATGAGTACTTGGTCGTCTTAAGCTCTTGATCTTCAGATTTAATTTTCTAGCAACGCTAGGAATTGCACGAACTAGGAATTAAGGCAAGCTTATTGCGTCGAGGGATCGGGTTCTAGGTAATTTAGTGAGTGACGTTAACATTAATGCATAAAGAGGAATTCTTATATACATGAGAGGGAACTTGGTGAAATCTAACCCCAACAACATATTCATCTCATATTAAACAACATCCGTCCATCTTTGTGTTACTCTACTATTGATCAATTTGCAGTCATATTTAATTTTATGCCTTTGCATTTGAAACCAACAATCTCGTTTTATTTAAGTCTTAATTAATTGAGTTATCACACATTTGTTTAGTGCCGAGAGTCTTCAGGGATACGATACTTGGTCTTACCATTTTATATTACTTGTGCGATTCGATACACTTGCCGATCCATCAACAAGTTTTTGGTTTTGTTTCTAGAGATCAAAAATATTGTTAACAATGCTCATATACTTCAATAGATGTTATCCTTAAGAATTATCCTTAAAGCATGAAAGTAAACACACCGAACGCTTAAAGAGATGTGGAAAACATTAAAGACCGAACGGCCCTAAAGTGAGACTGAACGGTTTAAAGTCAGGACCGAATAGTCTCTAAAGAGTAAATTGGAAATTGATATGCAAGAAGAAAAAGTTGGAAACTGAACGGTAAAAGTAAACATGAACAATACAGGCAAAGGCCGAACGGTTCTACATGGAGACCGAACGGTGTGAATATAAAACTAGCTCATGGAAATGAAAATGAATACTTGAAATACGCCGAACGGTGTTCAGGTTGATCGAACGGTATTAAACATAAACATAAGAAAGCCGAACAGAATAAAAGCAAAACTGAATAGAAATTAAAACTGGAAAACTAAACAAATGGATGCAGAACAAGGTCGAACGGTCTCTAACAATGAAGCATGTTAGAGACTGAACGATATAAATAAAAAACCGAACGGTCTAAAGCAATTGCAGAAACAGTAAACGTGCAGAATTCAAAGCGTAGTGCAGTGGAAATGAAACTTCAACTCCAAAATGCACATAATGCAGAAAACGAAGCTAAATACTTATTGAAATGCACACAATGCTACAAAAGTAAAACGCAAACAGTGATTCATTCAGAAACGCAAGAACGAGAACGAAACAACAATTGAAAAACGCGTGAACAGTAACTCGCAAAATAGTAAAACGCAACCAACAAAGAAAGAGATGATGAACAGTAAAACGCAATAGTGAAGAAGACAGTGAACAATAAAATGAAACTGAAAAGTGGATGCAACAATGATTTCAACTCTTAAATTGCAATGTAACCAAGGTTCAATACATGAAATTAAAAAGGAAACAAAACCTAAACCTCCCCAAAGGGAGAGGAGGAAGAAGAAGATGCTCCCCAAGAACAAAAAACTCAGTGGCGGTCGGGAGACTTTCAAGTGAAAGTGATTTTGGGGTATATAGACCCCAAAAGACTAAACTGCCCTTCTAATGGGCTTGTCCTACAAAATGACCTAAAATTTGGGCCCAAAGGCCTAAGGTTTGACCCATTTGCATTCTAAAATCGGTCATGAAAGGTTCACACCGTTTGGTCATTATGTTCAACAGTGCTCAGTTGGTATCTGACTGTTCAGTGAAGGCTTCCAACAAGGCTTACTTATTTCGTTCGGCAGTGACTTTGGCAGACTGTTCGGTTGAATCATGCAACTCAGGAACTAGTGATCGGTGCAGACTTCAACAGACCGTTCGGTCAAGTCTTTCTGTTCGGTCAAGCATTGTCAGAGCGTTCGGTCAAGACATTCTCATGCAGTGATTTTTTGCCGCTCGGTAGAGGCTTTCGTAGACTGTTCCGTTCTCGGCCATCTAGTGCAGGCTCGCAATAGGCCGTTCGATCAAAGCTTCCAAGACCGTTCGGTATTCATTCACGAGCCATTCGGACAAGCCTTCAAAAGACCGTTCGGTCAAGGCTTCAGCAGACCGTACGGTTTGGCGAATTCTCTACAGTTTTGTACACTACTTCACAGACCGTTCGGCCATCTTCAGTAGATCCTTTCTCAACCTTTCAACAGTGATTGTGCTGCACAAAATGATTGAAATAATTAAGCCCATATAATTCAAATTAATTAAAATAAGAATTATTCTTGAAATTAAGCCCAAATAATGAAAATGAGATAAAAATGGAGAATTAAACACAATTCACTAACACAATATGGTGCAAAAAGCTAAGTTGGTAGTAGAAAATAATGACTCATCACACAACTTTGGATCTCATCGGCTATAACCTGCCCAATATTAATGTTAAGGCCCCTCAGAACACAGTAGAGGAAGATGGATCTCTGGACAGTGATGTCCGACACATGGGAGCAGGGCTGAATGTTGGCAAGAGAGAATGCTATCCAATACTTTTCCAGAGGCATCAGATGGGGTCTAATGATGTGAATGGGTGCCCCAGACCTGTTCCTCTGAAAGTTCCCTCCAGGCACACATAAAGTCTGCTCCACGTCCTCATAGTCAACTCCTTCAAGCATGGACATGGCAAACTGACATTGCTCCCCCTCCCACTCTACACAAAGAAAAGTGTCAATGGTGTTAGCATCAAAGGCAACCCTCTTACCTCTTACGTAGCTAAAGTACGTCTCATCCTCTCCCCCCAATGCTTTTGCATTTGTGTAGAACTCTTTGACAATGTCAACATTGGCGGGAGAGGGGTAGGTTGCCAAGTGGCCTCAGTCTTTGTTATTCAGCTCACTTTCAAATTATGGAGCTAAGGATGGTATGTTGGCCACCTTCCTCTCCATCAACAGTCTCCTTCCTTCCACAGCACAGAAGTATCTATCATGAGCAGGAGTTCTGAATTTGTTTGAATAGAACTGCTTTCTCCTTCCTCTTTGTTCCCTTATCTTTGGTACCAAGGGTATTTATCCTTTTTCCAGAAGATGAAGCCCTTCCTGCACATATAGATTCACAAAACAAACACAGAAATCATCAAGCATTAGTCCCAAAAATCAATAAACTTTTCTTATTCAGAAAGAGGGCAAAACAGAGAGCCCTCATCATCACCTGCACAGAACCAGAAAACACTAAAAAAACTAAAAAAACAGCCACAGCCACTCACCGCTTGGGCACCCCTCAAGGGGCGCTTGAGCGGCATGCGGTGCAGCCAAGCGTGGCTTTGCTGTGTTTTTCTCTTTCCAAATCAGTTTCAACTCAGTCCAAACCACAATTAGAACAATTTAATCGGTCCAAACAATGGTAAATCATACATAGAAAGTGCCAATCATCAAAAATAAAACTTTTTCATCAACATTCTTCAAAAATCAATCTTTTAAGAGCTTAGAACACTAAATAGCATGACTTACTTGGTTGGAGACAAGAAATTAGTGGACAAAGCGCAAACAATTGGTAGAAATATGCACTTCAAATAGCCACACACACCAAAAACCCCAAACATGGTGGATGAATGAGGGGAAAAGTGAGGAGAGAACTTAGGAGGGGTGTTTAGGGAGGCTAGAGTGAAGAAAATCTGAGAGAGGAGGCTTGGGTGAACCTGATGTGGCTGTCGCAGCCCATCAAATTTGATGTGCATTAAAGAATGCAGTATAGTGCTAGGACATGACTCCTAAGTCGTCTCTCAAGGATCAATTGTGGTTCGAGTCTTAGGTCAAACACGAAGTGGGGGGGGATTTGGTGAAAGTTTTGTCAATGCAATTGAACTAAAAAATGAAAATTAAACACAACCGAATATAATTGAAAGCATTAAAGTGAATGAAGACATCAATTTAAAATGCTGAATGCACTGCTCCAAATTAAATCACCTCATACACCTCTGTATAAGAAAGCATTCAACTTCCCTTTGTGAAAATAATTAACCGCATATCTCTCCCAGCCGGAATGAATCAGTGCATTTCTAAAAGTCAAACACGAATTCTTCTCCTTTCATGGACATTGATAGCTGCGTGCACTTCTTTCAACTGGACGACACATGTGTACTCTTTGCTCTCTTCAATCAGCACTTCTCAACATTCTCAAAAGAAAAGAACATTAAGGATAATAAAAAAAATGAAATAAAGAACCAATGCCAAAAGGAATTGTTGGCCGAAAACAGCGTGCTTCTCTACGCTTCAACCCATCACCGTGCTTGATTTCTAAAGAAAGAGAAAGCCCATTGCCATTTTTTAATACTTGGACGTGACAACACCTACTCCCACCTAATGTACTTCTTCATTTCTCAAAGAAAAGTATTCTCCAAAAGCTTAGCTACTTTCCTTCTACTAGTCGTAACGTCCCTGCACCCACTTCTCCAAGCAATGAATTAATTTTCTTCTTCCAACATTAACCACCGTACATGTATACCTACCCCCATCTAATCACCTCTTCACCCTCAAACAATTGGCTGCAGCAACGTGCTCACCATTCCAACCGTGACACCTAATGAAATCACCTTCCACTTCTCTTCCAGCTCAACAACGCGCTCCGCTGCCAGCTTCTTTCGTGATGCTCCGGACGCGTCACTTCTACTCAATCACCGTGCTTTATCTAAAATAAAGAAAATTCATTGCTTGTGGTTCTTAAAGAAAGGAAACGTGAATCTCCGTGGCAACTGTGTGCTTCTAACTTGAAGACGAAATCAGCCCTTCCATGTGCCATGAATCAGCGCTTCAGTTGGACGTGTTGCTCTCAACAACATTCAACCGCTCCATTCATTTAAAACATCAATCAACAGTGCCATAAAAAATGAAAATGCAATGAGGATTCAGCCAAAAGGAATAAAACATCAGCTCTTCTTTTTCTCCATTCAAGACCACGTTCTCCGAAAACCAAAGCGAGAAAATTTTTCAATCCCGTGAGGGGGTGGCGGCTGCCCTAAAGGTGGGGTCCACACAAAAACCCTAAGCTGCCAAGTCATTCACCTCCACTTTTTGGTCTAGTCTACTTTACCAAAAATTGACCCAAAATGTGAGAGTTGATTCAAAAATTCTAAACTATTGAATTACAATTTAATTAATTCTAAAATGTCTATGTGGAGAGTCTTGAATTTATTTGCATTCTTTCTGATGTCCCAAAATGTATCTCCAAAAGTTTCCCTGTAATCAATAATGAACATAATAAGCTCAGATAATTCAAATTAATTAAAATAAGAATTTCTGGTCAAATTAAGCACAGTTAGCAAAAACGGAAAAATATCGGATATTTAAGCACAATTCTCTGATTAATTCTAGCACAATAAACTAGGTGAAGTCAAGAAAATATTGACTCATCAAAATAGACCACACTTAGTCTTTTGCACTCCTGGGCAAAATCAAGACGCGAATCAAGGATTAGTTCAAAGAACATCAGGGAAGTGACACAAACTCAGCACACAGAAAACAAAGACTAACAGGGACAGAAACAGAATTACACAGTTCTCCAGGAATCTGGACCAAGAAAGGAAGTAGACAATATCCAACACAAAATCAAAGAAAGCAAATACTCATGAAATTATCCAAGCACTTCCAAGCATGGCAAAATAATCAATCAGTTCAAGAGGTGAATCAAAATCAACAAAACCTCACAGATGCACTATCAATGTTTCTCTCAAGTGTCTAAGGTAAAGAATTTCAACTCAATGCACTCAAGAAAGCAAGCAACAACAGACTTGGCAAGCCTCTAATATTAACACTCAAAACATATGCATGTTCAAATCAAAAGGTCTTTTATGGATGTAATGGGGCCAAGGACAAGGGAGGATGAATATGGATGAGAAGCTATAAACCAAAAGAAATAGAGGAGCAATGGGGAACAAGTGTAAACACAATAAAATCACACCCAAACCTCTAATTCAATCCTCTTCTTGACTCCATTATTCACAATTTTTTTTTATTTTTCTCACTTTTTTTTCTCATCCTGTCTCTTTTCTTTTCTCTCTTTAGCACACAACTGTAAGAGACAAGATATAAATCATATTTCTGAACACAAAACAAGAAGAGGAACCAACCAGCCAATTCATCAGAAACCCCCAGGAGACCACACTTGTTCCCAAAACACTTCCAAAGCTCCAAAATTCCCTAATGTTAAGGTAATCATGGTTTTTCACTTAGGGCTAGTGTATGAGCTTCAAAACAAAGAAATGGGGGAAAGTATAGGCTCAAAAGGGGTTATCAAAGATTCAAAACAAGGTAAGCTTATTTGGCTAGAGAGGCTCAAGAACAAAATTGCCTTTATCACTTCCAAACATGCATATCAATCAAGAGTTATCAACAAGAATCAAGCCAAGGCATATGCGCAAGCAATCAAGAGACATATCACACACAAAAAAGAATATCAAGTGGCTCAAATTCTCACACAGGGTATTTGTCACAATCAAATCAACCTCTCAAACATCATAATCATCTTCTAAGCACAGAAAAGTAAGGGTTCCCAACCAATCAGAGTATCAATGAAGTGAAAGACATATTTACAACCCAAACAAAGTCCAGAAATCAAAAGAAATAGGTAAAACTGTACACAAGACACAACAAAAACTACGTAGAAAACAAGACCTAAACAAAGAAAAATCTCCCCTAATAGACCACACTTAAACTACACAATGCCCTCAGTGTGTCACGATCATCAGATTAACAATCAAAACAGTCAGAAGATATAAACAAGTGCAATAAAAGTGAGGAGGAAAGGAGAAAAGAAACTCCCCTGAGTCAGAGGGAAAAAGAGGTGGGGTCGACCAAAGACGTCTCCTCCACCACTGCATCCAACAAAGAAGGATTTCTGAGGAAGGGCTTCAGTCTGTGCCCATTAACCTTGAAGCTTTCAGCTGCGGATGGACCTTGGATCTCTACTGCACCATAAGGATAGACATTAGTCACAACAAAAGGTCCAGTCCACTTTGATCTCAACTTACCACCCATGAGTCCGAGCCTAGAGTTATACAATAAAACTTGTTGGCCAACCTCGAAGTCCTTTCTAACAATAGAACTGTCATGGAACTTCTTTGTCCTTTCCTTGTAGAACTTCAAGTTCTCATAGGCCTCCAATCGGATCTCATCCAATTCATTCAATTGCAACTTTCTTTCCTCTCCATCTTGGTCCATGGAGAAGTTGCAAGTCTTCACAGCCCAGTATGCCCGATGCTCAATCTCAACCGGTAGGTGACATGCCTTTCCAAAGACAACCCGGTAGGGAGACATCCGTATCGGTGCTTTGTAGGCTGTCCTATGGGCCCAAAGAGCATCGTCCAACCTATTGCTCCAATCTTTCCTATTGAGCAGGACAATCTTCTCCAAAATTTTCTTAATCTCCCTGTTTGAGATCTCTGCTTGCCCATTTGTTTGGGGGTGGTAAGGTGTAGAGACTTTGTGTACCACCCCATACTTCTTTAACAAGGTTTCCATTGATCTGTTGCAAAAATGGGTTCCTTGGTCACTAACAATTGCTCGGGGCACTCCAAACCTACAAAAGAGATGAGATCTAACAAAATCTACAACAACCCGAGCATCGTTAGTTCTAGTGGCTCTAGCTTCAATCCATTTTGAAACATAATCCACAGCCAGGATAATATAAGAGAAACCAAAAGAAACAGGAAAGGGACCCATGAAATTTATACCCCAGACATCAAATACCTCACAGAACAGCATGGGTTGTTGAGGCATCTGTTGTTTCCATGAAAGTGATCCTCCTGCTCTCTGACATGGCTCGCAGGTGCTGCAAATCCTCTCAACATCCTTAAAGATGGAGGGCCAATAGAAACCACAATCTAACACCCTGCGAGCCGTTCTTTGAATTCCCAAATGACCACCAGGTGAGGAAGCGTGACAAAACTCTAGGACCGAGTCAATCTCATGGTCCGGAATGCATCTTCTTGTAACCTGTTCACTGCACAACTTGCACAGATATGGGTCATCCCAAATGTAATACTTAGCATCGCTCTTAATTTTAGCAATTTGAGCACGCGATGCTAAGGGAGGAAAAACAGAACCCACCAAATAATTGACAATATTTGCAAACCAAGGGGTAGGGTAAGAAAGTGAAACCGTCCATAAGCTTTCATCAGGAAAGTTATCCTGGATAGGCAAAAAATTGGCTTCATCCTCAGCTCTCTCAATCCTGCTGAGGTGGTCAGCAACCAGATTTTGTGCTCCACTCCTGTCTTAGATTTGCAGATCAAACTCTTGGAGTAGGAGCATCCACCTAATCAATCTAGGCTTCGACTCAGCCTTCTTCAATAGAAACTTTAGAGTTGCATGGTCAGTGAAAACAGTGACAGGAGAACCAAGCAAATAAGATCTAAATTTGTCAAGAGCGAACACAATGGCTAAGAGCTTTTTCTTAGTGGTAGTGTAGTTTGCTTGGGCAGCATCCAAAGTCCTGGAAGCGTAGTAGATCAATCAAGGAAACTTATCAATCTTTTGTGTCAAGACAGCCCCCAATGCATAATTGGATGCATTACACATAAGCTCAAAAGGGGTTGTCCAATTTGGTGCCTAGATGATCGGAGTAGTGGTCAAAGCTTTTGTCAGGCGGTCAAAAGCCTGTTTGCATCTGTCATCAAAGTCAAACTCAATGTCTTTCTGTAATAGTTTGGATAAGGGAAGCGCTTTCTTGTTGAAGTCCTTGATGAAGCGCCTATAGAAACCTGCATGCCCAAGAAAAGATCGAACCTCTCGCACGCAAGAGGGGTAAGGCAATTGCGAAATCACAGATATTTTTGCAGGATCTACCTCTATTCCCTTCCTTGAAATGATATTCCCTAACACTAAACCTTGTTCAACCATGAAATGGCATTTCTCAAAATTAAGAACAAGGTTGTTATCAATGCATCTTTTCAAAACCTTTTCCAAACTGTCTAAACATGTATCAAATGAGGATCCATATACAGTAAAATCATCCATGAACACCTCTATACAAATTTCAAGAAAATCACTAAAAATGCTAAGCATGCACCGCTGGAAGGTACCAGGGGCATTGCACAGGCCAAATGGCATCCTCCTATAGGCAAAAGTGCCAAAGGGGCAGGTGAACGTGGTTTTCTCTTGGTCCTCAGGAGCAATATTGATTTGAAAATAGCCAAAAAACCCATCAAGAAAGCAATAATGAGATTTACTTGCCAGGCGCTCGAGCATCTGATCAATGAATGGCAGGGGGAAGTGATCTTTCCTGGTTGCGTGATTGAGCCTCCTGTAATCAATGTAGACTCTCCAGCTGTTCTGCACTCTGGTAGGAATCAACTCATCTTTCTCATTCTTTATCATAGTGAGGCCAGTCTTCTTGGGCACAACATGGATCGGGCTCACCCATTGACTATCTGATTGGGGTAGATGATCCCAGCTTGTAGAAGCTTGGTCACCTCCTTCTTGATGACATCCATAATCACGGGGTTTTGCCTTCGTTGTGGTTGCCTAACCGGCTTTGCCCCCTCTTCTAGAAGAATTCTATGCATACAAGTAGATGGGCTAATGCTAGGTATGTTAGCCAATGTCCAACCAATGGCCCTCTTGTGCTTCCTCAGCACACTCAACAACTTCTCCTCTTGAACAGCATCAAGGGAGGTGGAAATGATCACAGGTTTCTTCTCATCATCCTCCAAGTAAGCATACTTGAGGTTATCTGGAAGCTGTTTCAACTCAAGAATAGGTGCCTGCAAGTCAGATTCATTTGTACTTCCTACAAAGTGGTTAGTGCATTCTGACTCCAAAGAATTCACAAGTAAAGGCGGAACACCTATCTCATCAGGCTCCAAATCCATATCCATGATAATTACATTATCCACATCATCAATATCAAGAACATCATCAACATCATGGATATCAAAATCCTCTTCAAAATCAACATCATTCTCAAATTCAGATTCAATGCATGTATGTAGAGAAGATAGAAAAGAATGCTCTTTCTTATGCAAAGAATCAAACTCATCAACAGCATATTTATCAATAATGTCATCCAGCATGTCAATCTTAAAAACAGAATGGTCCTCAGCTGGGAACTTCATTGCATCAAGAATATTAAAGTGAACCATAATATCAGCAAATTCCATGGATAAAGTTCCAGCATACACATCAATCTTAGTTCGGGAAGTTTTCAAAAATGGTCTGCCTAAGATTATGGGAGCGGATCCATGAGAGAATCCCTCCTCCATTTCCAAAACATAAAAGTCGGTAGGAAAAATCAGCTCACCAACCCTAACCAAGACATCCTCTATGTAACCTGTTGGGTGGGTAACACTCTTGTTGGCCAACTGAATGACCACACCCGTAGGTTGTAAAGGGCCAAGAGACAAGGATTTAAAAATTGACAGAGGCATGACATTTATGGAAACACCCAAATCAAGCATGGCATTTTCAAATTTACTATTTCCAATCATACAAGGAATGCAAAACGTACCTGGGTCCTTGCACTTTTCAGGAATGTGCGGGACCGACTTACCAATAAGCGTGGATACATTTCTACCCATGCTGATTCTTTCATCTCCTTTCATTTTCCTCTTATGCGTGCACATGTCCTTCAGGAATTTTGCATATCTAGGAATCTGCTTTATGGCATCAAGTAGAGGTATGTTCACCTCTACCTTCCTGAAGGTCTCCAATATTTCTTTGTCCACCTCTTCCATCTTTTTGCTAGGCATCACCTTTGGAGGGAATGGAAGAGGAATCTGGTGGGGCAAGGTAGGAGATGCGCTGGTGGTGGTAGAAGGATAGGCATCAGTGTAATGGTCACTAGAAGGACAAATAGCACACAACCGTGCAACAGAAGCAGATGAAGGTATCGGTCTCTGATTGGATGCCAACTGTGTCACCAAACTCACAAGAGCATCAAGCTTGCCTTCCAATTTCTTATCTGTAGATGATGAAGGGTGGGTAGCAACATCATGAACTCCCCTAACCACAATAACATCATTCCTCACACTGAACAGCTGGGAGTTAGAAGCCATCTTCTCAATCAAATGCCTAGCTTCAGCAAGCGTCATGTCACCAAGCGCTCCACCACTAGCAGTGTCAATCATACTCCTCTCCATGTTGTTCAATCCTTCATAGAAATACTAGAGAAGGAGTTGCTCGGATATCTGATGGTGAGGGCAGCTTGCACATAGCTTCTTGAATCTCTCCCAATACTCATAAAATTCTCTCCACCGAGCTGCCTAATCCCAGAAATGTCTTTTCTGATAGCTGTGATCTGGGATGTTGGGAAAAATATCTCCAAGAACAACTTCTTCAGATCATCCCAGCTGGTGATGGATCTAGGCGCCAAGTAATACAACCAATCCTTTGCTACTCCTTCTAGTGAATGAGGGAATGCCTTCAAAAAGATATGATCTTCGGGAACATCTGGAGGCCTCATGGATGAACAAACAATATGGAATTCCTTCAGATGCTTATGCGGCCACTCACCTGCAAGGCCATGAAACTTGGGCAACAAATGGATCAGTCCAGTTTTGAGAACATACGGCACGTCCTCATCAGGATATTGGATGCACAAGCTTTCATAAGTGAAATCAGGTGCAGCCATCTCCCTAAGAGTCCTCTCGCGAGGTGGAGGTTGTGCCATATTGTTCTTAGTGTGATTAAAATGTGTAGATGTAGATGTTGATGGAGATGAAGATACAAATGCAGAATCAGATGCAGTATGCACAAAGTATTGAGCAGTGGATTCAGAATCAACAGTAGGATGCAAAGTATCTAATGGAACTGACTCAAAAATAGACTCTAAAGATAAATTTCTAGAATGTCTAGCTAACCTATGAAAAGTCCTATCAATCTCAGGGTCAAAGGGTGGTATAGGCTCAGCATTACCCCTAGTCATACACTAAGTCACAACACCCTAGAATCATGAAATGATAGCAAAAAAATATTCAACACACAAAACAACCTAAGCAAACAAAACACACATACTCAAACAACACATTAACACAACAAAAGACCTAAAACCGAACCGTTGGTCCTCGGCAACGGCGCCAAAATTTGATGTGGTTGTTGCAGCCCATCAAATTTGATGTGCATTAAAGAATGCAGTATAGTGCTAGGACATGACTCCTAAGTCGTCTCTCAAGGACCAATTATGGTTCGAGTCTTAGGTCAAACACGAAGTGGGGGGGGGGGTTTGGTGAAAGTTTTGTCAATGCAATTGAACTAAAAAATGAAAATTAAACACAACCGAATATAATTGAAAGCATTAAAGTGAATGAAGACATCAATTTAAAATGCTGAATGCACTGCTACAAATTAAATCACCTTATACACCTCTCTATAAGAAAGCATTCAACATCCCCTTGTGAAAATAATTAACCGCATATCTCTCCCAGCCGGAATGAATCAGTGCATTTCTAAAAGTCAAACACAAAATCTTCTCTTTTCATGGACATTGACAGCTGCGTGCACTTCTTTCAACTGGACGACACATGTGTACTCTTTGCTCTCATCAATCAGCACCTCTAAACATTCTCAAAAGAAAAGAACATTAAGGATAACAAAAAAAAATGAAATAAGGAACCAATGCCAAAAGGAATTGTTGGTCGAAAACAGCGTGCTTCTCTACGCTTCAACCCGTCATCGTGCTTGATTTCTAAAGAAAGAGAAAGCCCATTGCCATTTTTTAATACTTGGACGTGACAACACCTACTCCCACCTAATCTAGTTCTTCATTTCTCAAAGAAAAGAATTCTCCAAAAGCTTAGCTACTTTCCTTCTACTAGCCGTAACGTCCCTACACCCACTTCTCCAACCAATGAATTAATTTTCTTCTTCCAACAGTAACCATCGTACATGTATACCTACCCCCATCTAATCACCTCTTCACCCTCAAAAAATTGGCTGCAGCAACGTGCTCACCATTCCAGTCGTGACACCTAATGAAATCACCTTCCACTTCTCTTCCAGCTCAACAACGTGCTCCGCTGCCAGCTTCTTCCGTGATGCTCCCCGTGCTTTTGGAATCAACGCTTCACCTACGTGCTGCTTTCTCCACTTAATCACCACTTCTTTTTTCATCAATCAGCACTCCTTTTCTCAGCCATCCGCGTGCTTCTTTCCCAAGGCTAAATGAAAGAATGTGTTGCACTAAATCAGCCATCACACACACATACACTATGAATCACCGTTTTCATACTCAAGGAAAAGAAAGATGTGTTCTTTATTCATCATTCAAAACAGCGTTCCATGAACCGAGAGAAATAAGTGGCAAGTGGCGGTCTCGCATCTCCAAGGCCGTGAGTTTCTTATAATGAGGGTGGGGTCAACACAATAAAACCCTAGGGTGCCAAGTCATCCACCCTCATTTTTTTGTCTAGTTCATTTTGCCAAAAATTGGCTAAATCTACTAAAGTTAATCCAAAAACATTCTACACTACTAAATTACAATTTAATTAATTCCATATGTCTATGTGGAGAGTCTTGAATTTATTTGCATTCTTCCTGATGTCCCAAAATGTATCTCCAAAATTTTCCTGCAGTCAATGATGAAAATAATTAACTCAGATAATTCAAATTAATTAAAATAAGAATTTATGGTCAAATTAAGCACAATTAACAAAAACGGAAAAATACCGGACATTTAAGCACAATTCCCTGATTAATTCTAGCACAATAGGCTAGGTGAAGTCAAGAAAATATTGACTCATCACTATGATCTTTAGCCGAAAACTTAGAACTTTGGCCGAACACTATGAGCTTTGGCCGAACACTTAGAGTTTTGGCCGAGCACTTAGAGCTTTGAGACCGAGTGCCAGTACAAGATCGAACACTCTTTAAGAGACCGAGTGCTAGTACAAGACCGAACACTCTTTGAGAGACTGAGTTCCAGTACAAGACCGAACACTCTTTGAGAGACCGAACGGCATGAACTGGTAAGACTCAAAAGAGACCAACCCAGTTATGACCGAGA